>APFE030533345.1:0-42609 GCA_000404065.3 Pinus taeda
TTTTCTCAATTATGGTCACAATTTGGGAGAAATTTTTAAGAATTATAAATTTAAGTTGTTTAATGTTCAAAGTTAGTGCCTATTTTGTTTTTTATTTTGTTTTTTCAGAGTGTTGAATTTATTTACCACATTAAAATAATAAATCACAAATTTTCTCAAAGTCATTTACCATTCGAATAGAAAGAAAGGAATTACAATAAACCCTGTTAAAAAAACTAGTCTTCAACTAACACTCTCTGCAACTTGTAATGATGATCTAGAAAATGAATCACCACCAGTGCTCTTGGTTCTTGGGTCTCAAATATAATTAGGTGTATCGTAAGAAGAAATGTTTTTTTAGCCATTTTATAATAGATTACAGGAAAATATAAACTAAAAAGGTGTTAGTAGAGGTAGACAAAAAAATGAACTAAAAAGGTGTCACCAACAAAACTTTGAGCTATTGAGTTTTAGGAACTAAAGAATGAAATAAATATAGATAAAGCAAGAAATTCAATTATCTACTGAAGTGAGTAGGTTATGCTAGAGTATCATATTGATGAACTTGGTAAGAAAATATCTTGCCTTTAGGAGCCTCTCTTCTCCCAAATTGAAAAAAATTTACTGAGGGAGAGACCTTTCCTCCTCTCAATATTTTTGGCCTTTAAATGACCTTTAGGTTTTAACCTTATGTGATTCATGTTAATTCAATACCAAGATAGTAATGAACATATCTCAAATCAATCATTTCAAAACTTTTCCCCAATTCCTTCTTTCATCAAAAGATCATCTACATATACCACAAGATATACAACTATTTTGCCAACTTTTTTGACAAATAAAGTTGCATCATCAAGATCATAATGTTTGAAATTGACTTTTAGAGGATGCTTAGTTAGTTTCTCATACTAGGCTCGCAGTGCTTGTTTGAGGCTATACAAGGATTTCACAAGCTTGCATACTTTATGTTCGTGTCCTTTCACAACAAATCCTTTAGGTTGGGACATAAAAACATTTTGTTTTATATATCCATTCAAGAAACCAATTTTTACATACATTTGATGGAATTTCCAACTGTTCTGAGATGCTAGGGAAAGGAGTGTCCCAATGGTAGCCCATTTTTCTGTGGGGACAAAATTCTCCTCATAATTGACCCCTTCCTTCTATGCAAAAACTTTTGCCACAAGCCTAGATGTGTGCTTTCCAAGTGAGCCATCAGCTTTATACTTGTTCTTGTAGACCCACTTGCAGCTAATTGGTTTGGTTCCTAATGGAGGATCAACCACCTTCCAAGTGCCATTCTTTATGAGGGCATCATACACTTTTTGCATCGCTTCTTTCCATTCATCATGAGAAGCAGCTTCTTTAAAGGAAGTTGGTTCAAAATCTGTAGACAAGTTCAGTTCACAATCAGAAGAAACATCCATATCAACAAGTGAATTAGACTCATCTACATCACCTCCATTTGTCCGGTTTGAATTTCTAGTTCCTATCTTTCCAACATCATCAGGATGAACACAGATTTCTGAGTTAGCCTATTCTAGCTCTTTGTCTCCATCTCCAATACACACTCCTTTCCACAAATCATTGAAAATGAGGGTGTGTTTTATGATGTAGGACCACTTAGGATACTTCTCCTTGCCAGTAAGAACTATTCCCACAATAGATATCATTGAATGCATATTGTAAAAAAAACTTCCGCTGGTAAAAAAAATCTGTGTACTCTTTTAAAAAATACTTTTTCTGGCAAAATGTGTTTTTGATGTTCAAAAATTATAGGTCAGGTTCTTGTGCACATGATCATCAAAATATAAATAATCTTTTATATCCCAACCAACACATTAATCTATTTTTACAAGAGCTCAACCCATATGGTTATTACAGCAACATTCAACATTCTCCAAAAAAAGACACACAACCAGTGAAGCGGTGTGGGAAAACAGTATGGCTACTGACGTACATGTATTAAAATGATGTAAAAAAGGTGTATTAAAACCATCCAAAAGCCACAAAATTATTCGAGTACCTCCTAGGCATTTATGTATGAGAAGCACTGCCTTTTGGACAAAAACTTTAAATATATATCACTGTTATATATAAAAAGTGTATTCTAACTACATCAACAGCATCACAATGAGGTCTTTCACTGTAAAATAGTAGGACTACTACAATGTTGTTGCAGCTGAAGTGAGTGAAGCCAAAATGATGCTACTCCTCCACGTAGCTACTTGAACCAGGGCGCGCAGGATGTTCGAACTTGGAACCACCACCCAACGAGCTTCAGCTTTAACCAACTGCTCAAAGGGATCTTCAGAGAAGGATCGTCTGGAGCATACTCGCTTTTTGAAGCTCAGAGGCCGCCTTTTCTCGGTGTTGAAGAGGGACATCATTGAATTTTTTAAGGAATATGATCTGAAAGAGAAAAATGTACATGTTGTAACTCATTCCAATGGGAGAGCCACACGCAAAGCCTTTGTGGAATTTCTAAGTGCCCACTAATTCAAAGGATGATATGAGGAAAGAAGAAAATGACGATTGGCACTAGATATGTAGAAAATGACAAAAAATCTAAAGAGGGAGATATTATTCACTTCATCTCCTGATAACTGTTCATATTTCTTATTATTTATTTACATCAATTACATTTATTCACCCAATCCTGATGATTAGGTGTCAACATCTATAAAAAAAAAGGAAGAACTTACACATATAGCCAATATTAAAATGTTTTAACTATTAATTTTTTAAATTTTCAATTAATATATAGAAAGCGAAAGTGCGAAAGAAATATTCCAATTAAATAAAAAATTTAAATATCTATTTATGATATTCTAATTAAATTAGACATTGGAATATTTTATTTATGATACATATTAAAATATACTTTCATAATATGAGACTATAAAATTTGTCTCTCTAACTATTAATAATTGTTTTACTTTATATGAGTGTATTAACATTGAAATACTATATATATAATCCACATTGTAATATTTTTTTTTTAAATGTTAAATGCAAACCCCATATTAAAAATGCATGGAATTACACTTTATCTATTTATAAAATAAGATTATTTTGTTTCCAACTATTTTCTTTAGTCTATATTTTAAAACGAACATTAGAATATTTTAAAATTTTTATGTCAATAACATTCAAACTTTAACAAAATACAATATATAAACAAATTTACATGTCAATAATTCATTTAAATAAAATAATTTCAAAAATTAACCAATAAACATTTATAACATGATATTTTTAGGCTAAATTAAATATTTTAAATTGTATTGAACTTAGCTTAAAAATATCATGTTATATAAACAAGTGTTATATGAAGTGAGTTATGATTTTTTGAGATTATAGCGAGGGATCATACAGAGGGATGATGTCATTAAATCTCTTGAGGTGCAAACCATCTTTCAAGTTTTGAAATATAAAAGAAGTTTACACCTCAAGAGATGTCATCCCTCTAGGCACTTGTTGGATCACTCGTTAAGATGAATCTATACTAACAATATTTTAAAATAAATTTAGAATTTAGTTAGTTATTAAAAAAAAAAAATCTTATAATATTTGGTAAGTGTTTGATACTAATTATAGATTATGTATAATCTACTTTTATCAATATTTAATTTTTTAGAACTACTTTAATTATTTATTTTTATAACTTACTTTAATGTTACACATATATTAAAATTTTATCAATAATATAACTAAATTTTAATATAAACATATATGTAAATATTATAAACATGTTGAGGTCCTCCTTTCCCTTAACAATGTCCTTAGTAGAATTAGCAGTCAAATCCTTGCAAGAAGGTGAATCCCTTCTCTCACAAACAATCTCATCCACCAGTTTGATGTATGGCCTTGCCTTAACCTCAAAATTAGATAATAAATGATAATAATAATAATAATAATAATAATAATATCAGCCATAAATATCAAACTATTTACTCCATTATATGAAAGAAGAAAACATAATAAAATCCCATAAAAAATGGTCATATAATTATAATGATATCATGACTATTATAATTATGTATTTCCCCATTCAAATATAAAACCAAGTGATTTTAGGAAATAAATAAAATATGCCCCGAAATTTTTGGACATTGCTAATATAATATTATTCATCAGATTTCTTTTTTCACCAACTGTGGTATCTTATTCGCATTCTTTTCCTCCATGAAACCTTTTAATAGATATAATATTAATATATTTATTTTCGTGTATTAGTTTATATAACCCGATAACATTTGTTATAGTGATATACATTTATTTTCATGTATCATTTTATATTACTATATAGCATTATAACATCATAGTAATACGTATATATGTATATTATGGTAGTGTATGCCTAGTTGGGAAGGCAAGTCTAATTAATATGAATTTTCTGTAATGTATTCTAGAATAGTATATGGACCATATCTTAGAGGATGCAACTTATGGTGTTGGGAATTGAAGAATTTCATTTCCATAAAGTGTCATACATGATATCGTGGTTGAAATGACAAGGGCGTGTGATGTTTGACGTACCTATGTTTTGCATGATCATGAGAAACTTGTAAAACATCAGTTACTTCAGTATGGTATTAAGATATGGAGTGTATAAAACAAAAAGATAAAATTTTTTCTTCTTTTGATGTGAAAAACCACAATGGGTGATAGTCAATGGCATCTTAGAGGCTACGCTTGGCTGAAACCCATAACAAACTTCAAAAGAAAAAAATCGAGTAGAGGGATGTGTGGCCCTATTGTAGTTATTTTGAAAATTTTACAAATACGAACCCCATTGTTCATTCTTGGAACAATAGTTGTGAAGGGAGTGAATGAGAGTATGATTGACAACCTCATTTTTGTCATCTATTTGCACGTGAAAGGAAATAAAGAAATTAAGTTTTCAATCAAGCATGAGCGAGAGAGTATGCCAAAAGTTACCGAGGAAATAATTATATTAATAAGAAACAATGCTACTTGTTAATCCAAAATGTGGAAAAATATGATAGAAGAAGGGATCCATGACCTAAGTAGTAGAGTTAATCTTATGACACAGAAGAATGATAACAACTTAGAAAAATAATAAATCACTACCCAAATAGCATCATGTCTATGCAAAGTACTTGGGAGACTACCAAAAAGGGTTTCTGTCATTTAAATGTAACTATCGATTTTCTGTGGAGTTCATCTAGGGTTTATTTTGAGGCCCAATGGCTATAAAAGGTTCATAGGTAACTATAAAGTTTTCCTTCCTTAATGAGAGATCCCATTGTGGCCATCCACCTCGAATTTCCCATTATGATTTTGTGAGGAATAAATGTACATGGCAATGTATCTATAGATCTTACAAACCCTGTTTTTATCCTTCAATAAATTTTGTTTTAATTTGAAGAATTGATTTCATTAAGTGCAAAAATGGAAAATTTGCATGAGGATTCTTGGTTTTTGTTCATTGACTTTGTTGTAACCATTCATGGTATAATAACATAGCATTTTTGTTAGAAAACTATCAGTTGTGATACTTGGTTATATGTAATTATTTTGTTCATACAACATTATTGGATTTCACTATAACTAGATGTATTTTTTACTTGATGGGATACACAAAATTTGGGAATGTATTTTCATTTTAGAATGTAATCTTATGTAGTTCTTATTGTTTTTCAGTCTTCGTAGGTAGATGGTGTGATAACATGGATATATATAATTGTACAATATTAGGTTGTATATTTACATTCATGGACAATGTATTGTTGATAAATCAAGTTCAAATATAATGTTTCTTATATTCTTAAATGCAAACCTAAGGTCTGCCCTTCTGAAAATTATGATGCAATGTGATACCCATAACTACCCCTCGCTAATTATCCCATTCAGTTTGCCAAGGACCAATCTAGTCCACTACAACTTATCCGTCAAGGCTTTCTCATTTCCTTGTCAACTAAATAAATAATTCCTTCTATTAATATTATTTTTGTTTTCTAATGGATAAGTAAGGCCTATTTCAACATGTGGACCTACTTCTCACCCAACTACACATTACAAATATACATATATAGTATGTTTCATATTTTGAATTCCATCAATTACATAAGATTAACCCATTCTAAATATTTTTTGTTTGTATCGCTAACTCACTAACATTTCATATCAACCTTTCATAATGAATCATAGCAATTTTGATCACACATTCCTTCATATCCCAATTTATTTTGCATAGACATCCGGTCACATACAGGTTCTTTTATTAAATTATTAAACTATTTCCTTACAATCATGTATAATGAGTGAATTTTATCGTCCATAACAACATTTTAGAGTGGAATCATACTTGTGCAACTAATACTCTTAAAACATCAAGTTGAAATTTTTATGTCTTTTAGTTGGGGCTCACAATGAAATTCACAAAGGAGAAGACCACTCCTCCCGACCATTGAGAATGGAAATTATGTCCAATTCTCCCCCGTGCGAGTTCCATTTCTAGAGCAGTTGTACGTCTAAATGTCGCACATGGCTAGTAGGGGTTTGATAAATGTCTTGCTCGACTCATTTGTTTTGCATCATTGTTTCCCTGTATTTTTAATGATTTCAAGCTATCACTCCATTCTCGGTAGTGGCCTGGGATCTCGGCCTCAAAAGGTGGCTTAAATCTCTAGGTCACTAGAATAGAATTGCTAATTTTGTTCTCTTGTCTCTAACAGAAAGCCTGTGAGAGCGACTTTGGGTTTCTAGTCGCTGCCTTGGCCATAGCATGAGAGAGACTATGGCCTAAGAGATCCAAAACAACAACGAGACCTAGGGACAGAGTGTCTCACTAGCTGACTTGTCTCTTGAGGGTTCTTTTGATGATCTTGGATGACTTTGTGTGATGTTTATGTCGATTCCACTTCCTGAAGGTCACATAGGAGGTTGAATCTGATCATAGTAGCCTCTTGTCTCATGTTTACCCTAGGTGGGCATGGTTACATGGGTGGATGTGGGAGGAGAGTGTGACATGAGCAACTAAAGGAGGAGAGTGTCAAATGAGCAACTATCTTATAATTGTCTCATAAATGAACTTTCACTTAGTGATTTTCCTACAATTTCCTTGGCTGTCATAACCAAATCACTTAATAATTTTTTTATTTTTTTTGCTGAAGCAAGAGTTGTAACTTCTATTTCATTAATCTAAAAAATAAATTACATAAAATACAACAGCCCACGAGGAACTCTGGAGCAACTTAAAACTAATCTATTACTACCACGACATCGCACTAAAGGAAAAGACCTCGAACCCTACCTACAAAACCTCAAAACCCTGAAAAGACAGAAAATGTTGAGACTGTATGGTTTACCCACAGATATCCGACGGACGAGATACAATTCGGGGTGGCACTAAGCACAAGCTTTACATTTAAGATCAAACTTGAAGAGAGAAAAGGTACCAATCCGAAAGGATTTCAGAACCACATGGGGAAATAATCCGCGAACCTATAAAACGTGCCAAAATCAATGATTCTCGCTAAGAACCGATAAACATGCTAAATATAATCCTCCTCCTACCTTGCATCTTTAATCTTATCTGTCAAATCTGCATGCCCGATCCAATGACATTGGGAGATATCGCGGTAACTAGAAGAACGACACTTAACCTCCTCGACCCACCTACATGCACGATCATTGCTGACCATAGATCCACCCTATTTAATCCAATGGCAGAGGATTATATCACACTGGTCTAAAGCACTGAACATTAGCACTCGATGAGGGCGATATTTAGTCCCGCCCCTAGGTCACATGTAGCTTGATGAGTGGAATCACTCCTATTTCGGAAAAACTACTTCTCACTTAAATTGCATGTGATAAACCATATACCGCTGAGGGAACAATATTGCCTCCATTGAAAGAGAACCAGGGGTATTAGGGCCACCACGAAAGCTCGGATTCCAGGCCCTACGTCTATACATAAACCACTATAAGATGATGCACTAACCATTCGGCCAACCATCTGATAACCAGAGTCTTTCGCGCAACTTCCATTTGGAGCATTTGTGACCATCTTTATGTGGGATGTAGGGTCCAATAGTGACCTGCATCCCACTAAAGACAAGATTGTGATAAAAGCAATGATTCATAATGTATCCAAGTCAACTAGACCCCGCCTCAATGGCTCTGTTTCGAAACACCATCCTATCTTCATCCTCATAGCTGCAACAGTATAACGTTAATATATTATGACGCATCTCTTACCACCTCATCGCGACCCTACTCTCAGTACAAATCACTCCTTGATTGGATAGAATATCTGCCAATTTAGTGGTCATTCTTCACACATGATTAAAAATTATTGTGTGAAGGCACTGGAGGTGAAGTTGAATCTGTTGAAAAACCTGGATTAGCCTCCAACATTTTGAGACTTTTTCCAGCATCATGTCATAGCTGATTCTCTTGAGTGAGTTAATTATTAACTCAGAACTAGCTTTGATAATCACATTTTGGCGGTTATCTTGCTTTGTGAAGTCTAAACATTATTCTGGAGCCATTAGTTCCATCATGTTGTTAGTGTCTCTTCCTAAATCAAAATGGAAGATGAAAAGGATGCTTCAATTTTTGTCTCTTAACACCCCTCCAAAGCCTGTAGTACCTGGGTTTCCTTTTGAAGCCCCAACAATGTTGTATTTCAAAAAACCCCAAGGGGGAGGGTGCCAGAAATCCTGCTCATGATCCATTTTCATTACCTTCCTATCTAGGTCTCGAGGAATAAGCCAATGTATACCTAGCTAATGGAAAATCAGCAATTCAGCCTCCGAAGGAGGGTTCTTAAGGGGATTTTGCACTGTAGTGTCAACTGTCTCCTTAACCTGATTTAAGATTTGCTCAAAAAGGCATTGGGAGGGTATTTTTTCATTCTTGAAGATTCTATTGTTCCTTTCTTTCCAGATGTTCCATATAATGAAGCTTGGCGTAAGAGCCCATGTAGAGCCCAAAAATTCATAATCAGAATAGCTACTTCTCCAATTGATTAGGGTATTGATAATACTGCCTTTGTCCCTATCGGTTTGCTGAAAAATGGTGGCAAAAGTATCCCACAACCTGGAGCTAAAACTACAATTACTAAGAAGGTTCTCCATTGTTTCCTCCTAGGCTTTATAGAGCTAGCATATGGAAGGCCCCATAACACCCGTCTTTTGTATGTTATCCGAAGTAAAAATTCTCTTATGGTAAACCAACCACATGAAGAGTTTGATCTTCATCTAACCTTGATGCCTCCATAGTTTCTGCCAAATCCTATTCGGAACCTGGGAGTCCAATTCAAGGAGTATGCGTTTTGCCTCCTTAAGATTAAAGGAACCCTCATTATTATTGCCACATCTAAGTTGGTCATGCCCCCCTGTCACTAATATTTTCCTTTGTTCCAACAATATCATAAGTTCCTTTGGTTTTGCTTTCAAGGGGTCCACGTTCCCTATTTTCTTACATTGTTGGTTTTCTCCCAAAAATATTTTACCTTAGTTAACCCTTTGTTTTCTATCACTTTCTTGAGGTCCGTAAAGTCGTCTATTAATAGTATAGGTTATTGTTGGCATTTATCCTCCCAAAATAAAGTTAGATCTCCATCTCTCATTTCCCAACAGCTATTTCTTTCTACTAAGCCTATGTTCTCCCAGGCCTTATTCTAGATGTGTGAGCCTTTTATACTTCCAGAAATCCTTATGTGATCATTATTTTGTTAAGTGCCAGCATATTTCTCTTTCCAAATACTAGCCCACTAAGCCTTTTGGTCTTTTACCCAGCGCCACCATACTTTTTCCCCTAAAATCTTGCTTCAAATCTCTGAATCATCCAATCCAAGACACCCATGGTTTTTAGGTTTGCAAATTTTACCCCATGCGACCAAGGCCCATTTCTTTCTTTCCTCCCCCTTACCTGAAAGAAAGTCTCTTTGTATGGATCTGAATTGTTGTAAGACTACTTTTGGTGTTGGGAGTGTTGAGAGCATGAAAACTGGGATTGATTGAAGAACAAGCTTTCTGAGCACCAACCTACAAGCTAATTTCAAAGATATAATAGTCCACTTCCTGATTTTATCCTACATTTTATTAATCACCAGCTCCCGAATGCTCTTGTACAAAGATTTAGTAGTTAGAGGAACTCCCAAATATTTTGAACGGAGGACATCCCTTTGAAAGCCTAGAATTTTGGAGATATTCCTGTGAATAGAAATATTAGTATTAAAGAAAAAAATATTAGATTTGGAGAGATTAACTTCCATACCTATAGAAATGGTGAAGTCACTCAGGATAGAGTTCTTTCAGCTTTTGTAAGGCTTCGAAAGCAGTTGAAAATGGTGAAATATGGTGACTCAAATCCTCACTTACATATCATATAGTTAATGTATAAGCTTTGTTGTTCTTATTTTCCAAAATGGCAAGCTCTTTGTTTGAGTTAGGCTATTCTCGCTCTTTGTCTCCATCTCCAATACACACTCCTTTCCACAAATCATTGAAAGTGAGGGTGTGTTTTATCATGCGGGACCACTCAGGATAGTTCTCCTTTCCAGTAAGAACTATTCCCACAATAGATATGATTGAATGCATACTGTAAAAAAACTTTTGCTGGTACAAAAATTCTATGTACTATAAAATCTATGTACTATTTAAAAAAAATACTTTTCTTGGAAAAATGTGTTTTTGATGTAAAAAAATCATAGGTCAGGTTCTTGTGCACATGATCATCAAAATATAAATAATATTTTATATCCCAACCAACACATTATTCTATTTTTACAAGAGCTCAACGCATATGGTTATTGCACCAACATTCAACATTCTCTAAAGAGACACACACAACCAGTAAGGCGGTGTGGGAAAACAGGATGGCTACTAGCGTGCATGTATTAAAATGATGTGAAAAAGGTGTATTAAAACCATCCAAAAGGCAAAAACTTATTCAAATACCTCTTATGCATTTATGTATATGAAACACTGCCTTTTGGAGAAAAAATTTCAGTATATATCAGTGTTATATGTATTATAAATACTATGGCACCAGCATGTCAAGAATGGAGGAACCACACCAAAAGAGGATGCCTTCCACAAATGCTTCCGCTGCACAAGACAGTGAGCATATTCGCACCAAGTTTGTAACTTAACAAGAGTATTCTAACTACATCAACATCATCACAATAAGGTCTTTCACTGTAAAAAGCAAGACTATTATAATGTTGTTGTAGCAGAAGTCAGCGAAGCCAAAATGATGCTGCTCCTCTGCTTAGCTGCTCAAACTAGGGCGTGTGGGAAGTTAGAACTTGGAACCACCACCCAACGAATTTCGACTTTAACCAACCACTCGAAGGGCTCTTTAGAGAAGCATCATATGGAGCATTCTGGCTTTCTAAGGCTCAGAGGCCTTCCTTTCTCGGTGTCAAAGAGGGACATCATTTATTTTTTAAAGGAATATGATCTAATAGAGAAAAATGCACACATTGTAACTCATCGTGATGGGAGAGCCACAAGCAAAGCCTCTGGGGAATTTCTAAGTGTTGCTGATTCAAAGGATTCTATGAGAAAAGAAGAAAATGACGATTGGCACCAGATATGTAGAAAATGACAAAAAATCCAAAGAGGGAGAGGAATCAAGGAAATAGAAATAAATCATAGCACATCCATGCAATCAAAGACCTTATCATGGGAGAGAGGAGTTACAATAGAAGGCGGAGAATAATGTCAGAGATTTCGAGCGTTTAAACAGTGGCAACGTTTAATGGGCAGCGACTGTGGAGTGGGCAGTGGACAGACTACAAAAAAGTGGCAGAAGGGAGTTACAGGACTAGAAGGAGATGCCAAAAATGGACCTCGCTCTGATACCATGTCAGGCTAGTAGTAACCCCACCAAATCAATTCATATCTTATTCCTTCAGGTTGGTCTTTATTATATACATGAGGGAAATACTTTTCACTTCATCTTCCAATGACTGTTCATATTTCTTATTATTTATATACATCAATTACATTTATTCACAAAATCGTGATGATTAGTTGTCAACATCTATAATAAAAATGGAAGAAATTACAACATATAGCCAATTTTAAAATGTTTTAATTATTAATTTTTTAAATTTTCAATTAATATATTGAAAGAGAAAGTGCAAAAGAAATATTCTAATTAAATTAAAAATTGAAATATTTTATTTATGATATTCTAAATAAATTAGACATTGGAATATTTTATTAATGATACATATTAAATTATATTTTCATAATACAAGACTATAAAATTTGTCTCTCTAACTATTAAGAATTGTTCTTATATAAAGTGTATTAATATTGAAATACTATATATATAATCCACATTGTAATATTTTTTTAAATGTTAAATGCAAACCCCATATTAAAAATGCATGGAATTACACTTTATCTATTTATAAAATAAGATTATTTTGTTTCCAATTACTTTCTTTAGTCTATATTTTAAAATGAACATTAGAATATTTTAAAATTTTATGATTTCAAATAACATTCAAAACTTTTAACAAATAATACTATATATAAACAAATTTACATGTCAATGATTCATTTAAAGAAAATAATTTCAAAAATTAATAAATAAACATCTATAACATGATATTTCTAGGCTAAATTAAATATTTTAAATTGTATTGAACTTAGCCTAAAAATATCATGTTATATAAACAAGTGTTATATGAACAAGTGTTATATGAGGTGAGTTATGATTTTTTGAGATTATAACCACGGATCATATAGAGGGATCATGTCATTAAATCTCTTGAGGTGCAAACCATCTTTCAAGTTTTGAAATATAAAAGAAGTTTACACCTCAAGAGATTTCATCCCTCTAGGCACTTGCTGGATCATTGGTTAAGATGAATCTATACTAACAATATTTTAAAATAAATTTAGAATTTAGTTAGTTTAAAAAAAAAAAAAATCTTAATAATATTTGGTAAGTGTTTTCATACTAATTATAGATTAATATATATCGACTTCTATCAATTATTTAATTTTTAGAACTACTTAAAATTTTTTTTTATAGCTACTTTAATGTTACATATATAATAAATGTTTATTAATAACTATAACTAAATTTTAATATAAACATATATATAAGTATTATAAACATGTTTAGGTCCTCCTTTCTCTTAACAACTTTCTTAGTAGAATTAGCAATCAAATCCTTGCAAGAAGGTGGATCCCTTGTCTCACAAACAACGAGATCTCATACACCAATTTGATATATGGCCTAACCCTAACCTTAAAATTAGATGATGACGATAATAATAATAATAATAATAATATCAACCATAAATATCAAATTATTTACTCCATTATATGAAAGAAAAAAACATAATAAAATCCCATAAAAAAAAGTCATATAATTATAATAATAACATGAATACTATAATTATATATTTTACATAGAGAGCCCTCTTATACCCAAGTCAAATATAAAAGAAAGCGTTTTTAGGAAATAAATAAAATATACCGCGAAAATTTTGGACATTCCTAATACAATATTATTCATTGGATTTCTTTTTTCACTGAATGGGTATCTTATTCTCATTTTTTTCCTTCAAAAAAACCTTTTAATAGATATAATATTAATATATTTATTGTGGTATCTTATTCTCATTTTTTTCCTTCAAAAAAACCTTTTAATAGATATAATATTAATATATTTATTTTCGTGTATTATTTTATATAACCCGATAACATTTGTTGTAGTAATATGTATATATGTATATCATGCTTAAAACATTAAGTTATTTTATATAACCCTACAACATTTATTATAGTAATATGTATTTATTTTCATATATCATTTTATATAACTCTATATCATTATAGTAAGAGGTATATATGTATATTATGGTTAAAACATAATATTCAGATATGTGTATTTAAAAATTATTAATTATATATGGTACAATGAAATAATACAAAGATAAATAATAATATTTTGAAAATAATACCATCATTTTACCACGAGGGAGACACCATCTTATACAAATTTGTCTTTCTATTAACTTGATTACAAATAGTTTTTCATGGAAACAACAAAATATTATTTTTATATTGCCTTCCTTTTTAAAGTTGCCTAACTAGTTTGCACGAGAAAAAGAAAATACATATTTTAGAGACATTAAACACATTTTTTATATGTTTCCTTCCTCATTATGAGTTGCCTCAAAAGGGGTGCCCTTTCCTAGTTTCCCAATTCCTCCCCGTTTAGAGCGAGAAGCATCCCTCTTTCCACCATCAAATGAGGAGATATGCATTACAATGTCTATGCAATCATGCATTTTACCTAGCATGATTCTATGTTCCTTCTTAGCTACAAGATATGATAAGAATGTCTACTAGCAAGATGTCCTCATCGTCGATACAATAACTACATCCATTAGCGAGGGAGGTTCAAAATCAAGAATATTACAATGATTGATTCCCGAGGGAAAGGTGGTTCAAAGAGCTTCAGATTTTTAACATTAATCACATAATGTATGCCTAGCTCGGAAGGCAAGTCTAATTAATATGCATTTTCTGTAATGCATTCTAGAATAGTATATGAACCATATCTTAGAGGATGCAACTTATTGTGTTGGGATTTGAAGCATTTCTTTTCCAAAAATTGTCATACATGATATACTGGTTGAAATGACAAGGGTGTGTG
Source organism: Pinus taeda (assembly GCA_000404065.3). Lineage (NCBI taxonomy): Eukaryota > Viridiplantae > Streptophyta > Pinopsida > Pinales > Pinaceae > Pinus > Pinus taeda. The sequence goes on from APFE030533345.1 coordinate 14,650, forward strand.
ATGTTTGATGTACCTATCTTTTGCATGATCTTGAGAAACTTGTAAAAATCAGTTACTTTAGTATGGTACTAAGATATGGAGTGTATAAAAAACAAAGATAAAAAAATTTCTTGTTTTTGATGTGCAAAACCACAAGGTGTGATAGTCAATGGCATCTCAGAGGCTACGCTTGGTTGAAACCCATTACAAACTTCAAAAGAAAAGAACCGTGTAGAGGAGTGTGTTTCCCTATTGTAATTATTTTGAACAGTGTGAAAATAGGAACCCCATTGTTAATTCTTGGAAGAATAGTTGTGAAGGGAGTGAACGAGAGTATGATTGACAACCTCATTTTTGTCATCTATTTGCACATGAACGGAAATAAAGAAATTAAGTTTTCAACCCAGCATAAGCGAGAGAGTATGCCAAAAGATACCAAGGAAACAATAATATTAATATGAAATAATGCTACTTGTTAATCTAATGTGTGGCAAAATATGATAGAAGAAGAGATCCACGACCTAAGTAGGAGAGTTAATCTTATGACATAGAAGAATGATAGCAACTTAGAGAAACAATAGACCACTACCCAAATAGCATCATGTGTGTGAAAAGTACTTGGAAGACCACTAAAAATGGTTTTCGTCATCTAAATGTAACTTTTGGTTTTCCTTGGAGTTCATCTAGGGTTTATTTTGAGGCCCAATGGCCGTGAAAGGTTCAAGGTAACTGTAAACTTTTTCTTCCTTAATGCGTGATCCAATTGTGCTTGTCCACCTCAAACTTCCCATTATCATTTTGTGAGGAATAAATTTACATTACAATGTATCTATAGAGCTTACAAACCCTGTTTCTATCCTTCAATAAATTTTGTTTTAATTTTAAGAAGTGATTTCACTAAGTGCAAAAATGGAAAATTTGCATGAGGATTCTTATAAGAAATTAATTTCTTGGTTTTGGTTCATTGACTTCATTGTAACCATTCATGGTATAATAACATAGCATTGTTGTTAGAAAATTATCAGTTCTAATACATGGTTATATGTAATTATTTCGTTCGTATAACATTATTGGATTTCACTATAACTAGTTGTATTTTTACTTGATGAGATACACGAAATTTGGGAATATATTTTGATTTAAAAAAAATCTTACGTAATTCTTGTTGTTTTTCATTCTTCCTAGGTAGATGTTGTGTAACATGGATATATTTAATTGTATACATTCATGGACAATGTATTATTGATAAATCATGTTCAAATATAATGTTTCTTATATACTTAAATGCAAACCTAAGGTTTGCCCTTCTAAAAATTATTCTGCAATGTGATACATATAAATGCTTTTGGATGGTCCTTCTAAGGTCTGTCTTATTCATGTAGGTTTTAACTACAAGACCCATTACTACCCCTCGCTACTTATCCCATTCGGTTGGCCAAGGACCAATCTAGTGCACTATGACTTATCCGTTAATGTTTTCTCATTTCCTTGTCAACTAAATAAATAATTCCTTCTATTAATATTATTTTTGTTCCCCAATGGATAAGTGAGGCCTAGTTCAACACATGGACCTACTTCTCTCCCAACTACAAATTACAAATATACATATATAGTATTTTTCATATTTTGACTCCCATCAATCAGGTAACATTAAACCATTCTAATTATTTCTTGTTTGTATTGCTAACTCACTAACATTTCACATCAACCTTTCATAATGAATCATAAAAATTTTGTTCACACATTCCTTCATATCCCAATTTATTTTGCATAGACATTTGGTCACATGCACGTTCTTTTATGAAATTATTAAACTATTTCCTTACGATCCTCTATAATGAGTGAATTTATCATCCATAGCGACATTTTAGAGTGGAATCATACCTTTGAAACTAATACTCTTAAAACAACAGGTTAAAATTTTTATGTGTTTTAGTTGGGGCTCGCAATGAAATTCACAAAGGAGAAGACCACTTGATGCAGGGTAGAACCTGCAAAACCCAGGATCTTCAACACTCTTCTAATAACCACACAAATCAGCTTTCACCAGGCAAAAAAAATCAAATTCACATCTCAATTGACATCTTAAATCCTTCCATTCAAACTCATATAGTTTCATCATACCTCCTTTTTATTTCACAAGGCTTTCAAATCTCAAACCTCAAAATACAACTTTATATAAAAGTGCAATTTCAATCCATGTATACGGTTCCACACCCATCATTCATCCATAAACCTTTTGAGATCGGATTTCACAATCAAAATCATCTAACAACTGTGGCCTGGTTATGATTATACCTGTAAGGAAAGCGCTGCTTACATGAAATGGGAAAAGCAACATTCAAACCTGCGCTCATCATGCAAATTTCGCTCATCAAGCTTGAAAAGCGTAGGGCGATATTAATGGTTGGACAACCACTCATATATATATCGCATACAGTTACACACTCAATACCTTCTACTAGCGGTGCACATGCACGATGCTGCTCGGCTAACACCCTATACAGTTATGAAATAAAATGGCAATTCAAATTGTTTAATTGAATTCGAAACCCGAGTTGAACCTGCCTGTGAATCCTTTGAGTCTGCATCTGAACTCGCAACTGAATCTCTTAAGTGTTGGTTGTTAAGTTACCAGGCAGCCGAAGTTGATCTGCCATTCCGAGAGGAACTCCAAATTGCTTGCGGGCCTTGATTTTCCATTAAAAACGTAAGTGACTGCTCTGCTTCACGACACCTCAAATTATGAAGGTTTTCGATGGGTTTCAACCAACCATATTGAAGAGCTCTTGCACAACTACAGTAATTTTACATGCATGTATACAAATTCAAAGTCTTTACGGCAACTTCATAACATATTAAAGCCTTTAATACACAGCTAATGCCGTATAGACCAGAAGAATAAGGAAGCCCCATGCATCGTATTCTTTAACAGGAAATTGCGCCCCCAATTTTTATCATTCCACATTTCAATACACACAGTTAAGCAATCAAGCCGAGAAATAAAAAGGCCATTCCATCCTTTAAACACATAGTTAACATGCATACAATTTAACAAAATACCACAGAATTTTTCCAAACCGGCGAGAGGAATTTTCATAACAATATTTCTGGCACGCTCCTCCCTCTCTGATGAGAGTTGTAGCTGCTTCATTAATTTATAATAAGAATGGATATGTACATAAAGGATAGATAAGACTTTATCTCCTAGGAAAAGCAATATTTTTCCTTTTTTACACAATGACTTAAAGCTGGAAGGTTTATTCCCTATATTTTATCCTAATTTTAACTAAAAAACATAGAAATTCTATCCCCATTTTATTCCATATTTACAAATGAAGATGTTCTAGATGCTCCTGCATCATACACCCAACCTTAAAATGAAAATGATCTCCAAATCACGTGTGAGATCCATTTCTAGAGTACTTTGGTCGAAAGTCTCACATGGCTACTAGCGGCTTGATAAACATCTCCAAAACTCATGTTGTTTCATCATTGCTGCACTGTATATTTAATGATTTCAACTTATCACTCCATTCTCAGTAGTGGCCTCGGCTCACAGCCTCAAAAGGAGGCTTAAAGCTCAAGGTCGCAAGAATAAAACTGGTAATTTCATTTGCTCCTGACTAAGACAGCTTGTGAGAACGACTTTTGCTCACTACTCGCTCTCTTGCCCATACCATGACACCAAATATACCCTAAGACATCTAGAACAACATTGCTACCTATGGACAACTCAATGACTCAATTACTGCTCTCCCAAAAAACATTTTGATAACCATGGATCACTGCCTGTACTCTTTCTCTCGATACCACTTCCTCAAGGTCACATAGGAGGTTGAAACTTATAAAAGAAGCCTCTCATCTCAAGATTACCCTACCTCCCCATCATCACATCCATGGAAATGGGAGGAAAGTGTTACATGAGCAACTATCTGCTAATTGTCTCATAAATGAACTCTCACCAGTATTCCAACGTAATTTCCGTGGCATTCATAACCATCACATAATAATTTAAATGAACCATAAACGTATAAAACCATCTGACCCCTTCCACTTAAAGTCGACCCAGTCTTTGCACTAAAACTAAATAAAATATTTATATTTACTAAGGATCATTACAATTTACAATTCCAATTTCTGATTCCTCCAAGACGTCTATACCAACTTCTAAACAATTTGAACTAAAATACACTAGAAAACCCTCCAAAACTTAGCAAAAAGACACTAAAACAGTACCTACTAACTACAATCAAACATCACTAAGCTCTCCTCACTTAGTCTTTTGGTAAGCACGGGTCCTCCATCTGGAAACTCTTCCTGAGCAACACATTTGCTCACTCTAGGCTTCTGCAATCTCCCACTCTCTTCTGAGAACACTTCAGTTGTCCTCTATATCCAGCCTTTAGCTGAATGCCACGTTCACTGCCACCTTCTATGCAACCATAAACTTCATTTACAAATTCCAAATCAGAAAAACAATCTCACCTTTAAGATCTTGCCTGATCTTGTCTTCTTTCCACTGCTGCAATCCTGTTCACTTGTGTATGCTGCATATCCGATCTTCAACAAAACTTTCTTGAGTTCTTAAAAAAAAACATACAAAAAAAACAAACTTCTTCAAGAAAATATTCCCGCTCTGATACCACTTGATGCAGGGGTAACTAAGTTAATTAATATCTTAGTTTAAATATTTTAAAAATTATTTATATATAAAGTCAAAAAAATATAATATTCAAAAAGATCCATAATTTATTATTGGGTTTTATTTATCAAATGATAAAGTTAAAATACTTATGTTTTGGTTTTCCTTATTAAAAATTTAGTTGTATAAGTTTTGTAAAATAATATATTATTTATTTGAATTATATTTTGAATATATAAATAGATATTTAGGTAACATTAAGGCATAAATATAATTTATTTTTAAAGATTAAATTTATAACTTTTTTGAAATGTTGAAAAGCATTGAGTTTCATGACTTTGATACCAATTAAATTGATTGTTTTTAGGATTTTTTATATTTTTTTATATTAGTTTTTTATTAAAACTAAATAATTTTTTCATACAAAAATAAAATACATAAAATAATATTACTTTTATTATTAATTCTTTTCTTTGGAAAAAAATGCTATTATATTTTATTTAATAAGAAATATTTTCTACAAATATTAAACAATTCTATTAATATTATCCTAAAATGTTTTGTATCAATTCAATATTTATATATAAATACTGAAATATTTTATTTAAGAACAAAATTGCAATAACTTATTTTATTGTACATCAAACTCATATGAGCGCGTAATAGGAATTATTTATGCCCATTCTACTGAGTTGTAAAACAAGCCTTAAGCTAACTTGTTAATAACCCATACATGCAATGCAGGAATGAAAATCACATTTAAAATAATGCAATCTAATTATGACAAAGTTTAAAATATATCAAATATTTACGCCGTAAGGCGTTTCTCTCTGAAATGAACTCCCCCAAATGCCTTTCTGTCTTAATCGTATCCATTAGATCTTTTGTTAAATGATTGAACAAAAATTAACCGTCCAGTTTAATAAAAAAATATTTTAAAACATTAAAATACCCTAACAAAACTCCGCTCGACATCTGTGCACTTTTTACCGAGGAGTTACAGATAGAGCCCATTTGAATTCTTAGTGGAGTTTATGGCTCTTCGTTAATTAACTACAGGACTCAGGGAGTCCATTACTGCTGCAAACTTCACAAGGGTTGATTGGTACAAAATTAAGAAGGTGTGTGGTAAAATTCTGTATAGTCTCGGTCTGTCTAATTTTGTTTTTTATAACAAATTGATTCAATTTTGTTAAATGCATACAACTAGCTATTCAATTCTGGATGAATTCACCTTGCTATTTTTTCTAAAGTTGTAGCGCCTGGTTTGTAGATTTTCTCTAATGGAGGAATATTGGTTTATCCCCAATTCGTTTCATAGAAATATTTGCCATTGTATAATAAGATGGAGACTCCATCTCTGTGGTCTGCAATACCAGACTAGAGGTTTCACAAATACCAGCGTTGTCCCCTCCGTTCTCTATGCTTGCAATATGTTGCGAGGGGTGGGAATGTCGTAAGTATTGGAAGGAAATTTTTTATAATGTCCGTTTTCAAACCCAGCAGAGTAGATCAGAATGAATCTTAATCTTTAATCTTATTTGTTGTGTCGTTGCATATATGCAGGTCTCTATTGTGGCTCCCAACGTCCCTGAAATGCATTTCGCAGTTACACTGGCAGGGGCGTTATTGTTCTTAACACAATGCCTTCTCTGCTAATTCAATTCCTGCCTCCAGATGAAACCAACCATAAGCTCAACCTCAGCTTGGTACTCAGAGTTAGATCCATCCATCAAAAAATTTTGACCTCCGCTCACTGATGTGTTGTTGAAAATTGAAACGCTGAAATTCTTTGTTACCCATGCGCGCTTCTGGGCTTCAATTCTCTGTTACCCATGGTTACATACGCATGGAAATGTACTTTGACTGGTATCCCACCAAAGGAAAGCTAGACAGGGCATTAGGTTGCTAAGGGTCAAGGATGCGGATAACATGGGTAGGGATTGGGCGAGGTTATGTTATTCGCAGGCTGTGTTGCTGGTTAATTTGTTAATTCTTTTTTTCATATTTTTCTGTGCATGACCATGCATCTTGGCTTTTACAGTCCATTTTCTCTTTTAATGTTGTTTGTAGTTTTGGGGTTGATTTCTTATTTTTATATTTTTGTATGTGCACATTCTTTTGTTTGGTCGATTTGTTTTTTTTGGCAGGATTTAAAAAAATGGAGGAGGAGAAGAGAGTCCTCTGGTTTGGATTCTTTTTATGACTAATACTAGAATGGTCAAGTAGGTATGCTTATTTTATGATTTTTTTTCTCTAATTTGAATATCTATACCTATTTAAATAATTCTTTATTAATAAATATTTGTATAATGGGATGTCTTATGTGCTGATAATAGCTCAGGAAGGGGATTGGATGAATATAGTTCTTGGAAGGGTTTATCTATGGTTGGGCCTTTCAATAAAATGAAAGCTATTCAACTTAAAGTTACACTAAACCAACCTATTGATTTAATTTTTTTTTGGTCCGCAGTTTTGATTACTTAGGTTTTTTTCTATCCAGAGGTTTTTCATCTTTGAAATGGGCATTGGTTTTTCCCAATTTTTTTTCATTCCATTCATAATTTCATTTCAGCATGAAGTAGTGTTGTAGTGCTCTATGTTCCATTATGAATACATGTTACACTTATGAATCTTTATGAAAGGAACAAGGTACAATATATATTTATTCGAGATTTAATTGGCGGGTGCGGTAAATTGTAGCGGCTCTGGTTGGTACATCGCGGGCTGCAGCTACAGCCTCAACTTCAACCCAACATTTCGTTGTAGGTACAACCTCAAATAATAGAGGAACAAATGATATTTACATTTTAAATGATATATATGTGTGTATCTATTCAGATCTTCTTACCTTTTGAATTCTTGTCTTTTTTTTCAATTTTTTATTTGGAGAGTTTGAGATCTGTTTGAAGCGGATTTATGTTATTTAAAACAATTTAAATTTACATTTTAAAGAATATATATATGGATAATTGTAATGTAGATGATATGTTTGATTTGATTTGTTATATTTTTAATATTGTTGTTTGTGTCATTATATTATTGGTAGCTTTGATATTTTTAGGGATTTTCCTTTTGTGATATATTTTTATTTTAATTAAAAAATAAACATTTTAAAATTCTTGAGTCTATAAAATTTAGTTATCACCATATTTGACAACTTTTCAGAAAAACAAGAACAATGACAATATGATAAATTTGAAAATATGACGATATGATTGAAACCACAAAAATATTTACTAGAGGATTTTATATTTGAAACAACATAAATTATAGTGTGATGGAAACAATTATATCGTGTCTCATATAAAATATATCTCAACACAGAAGACTTATCATTCATTTGTTAGCAGATTAGTTCATTTGTCATTATTTATTTGTATCAACATGAGTGCCCATCTTCCTTTCTTGTGACGAAGTCCCTTCAAAAAGAGCGTCCTCTAGAGATATTGTGAATGTTCTAATTGGGTTATGGTTTCTCATTTTGATTGTAATCAGCATCATTTTTTTTCAAACAATTGCCTAGATTAAGGTAGCTATGGTATCAGATCAAGCACTACATGTATAACTTCTTCTGGACGATGACGTAGAAGAACCTGGTGTTTTCTCCCTTCTTTCTTGGGAAGGTTTGTCTCCATTTCCTCTTTTGATGATTGTGCATATAATATTATAAATACATCTTATACCAATGATTTCCTATTACATTAGATGTTCAATCATGAATAGTTTTTCAAGATCAATGTGCATGTTTGGTTACACTAGCATGTTGAGTACTTTGAGCTGTCATGTCAGATTCACTAGCTCCATGGCTAGTTGCATTGTCATCTAAGTATATTGATCAATTTCGGTCATGTTTGGTTAGTTTAGGATCTTAGGTTAGGTCTGGTTTAATATTGGTTAATTTTTAGTTTTTCCTTTTAGAGTTTTGGTTTTCAACGTGCCTTGGGATACCATAGGTTGATGGGATCAGTCAGAATCATGTGGTTGGAGTTGACTTGGGAACAAGGTTTGTTTTAGGGTTGTGTCATATGTCACTAGTCTTGGAATCTAGAAGTTGTGTTTGATGGGTTGATTTGAGTCATTCACTTATTTTCAAGTTGCCACTTTTCAAGTTTCTCTAGCATCTGGAGTTCCGGGAATCTCAGCGTCCTGTAGAGGATGCTGCCCCAAGTTGGAGTAACTGTTAACCTTTGAATACACACTTAGAAACAAAGACAAAGCCAAAATTTCCAAATTAGCATTTTAAGATCATATTGGTGGAGATGTTTTAGACTTTTACTGGCTGAATTTTGGTATAGATTTCAAGCTGGCTTCATGCTGACTTTGAGGGCCTTTTCTAGCATTTTGGGTCCTCTATTCAAGGTAGATTTGATGGTATCATCACAAGAGTGGGTAGCATAGGAGGTGAGCTACAACAACTGTCAAATGTGCACTTTCCAAAGAAATATAAGCAACCTCCTTAGGTGAATAATGGACAGAGTAAGAATGCACTAATGATAGCTGTTACATGCTACAACCTATTCTGGAAACGGATTTCATAAGTATGCCAGCTTTTATGATAGCACTAGGGTACAATCTTGTAGCAGTCAGAAGGCATAGCTTCTGGTAGTTTCTAATCCTTTTTTGGGCAGTATCTTAACAAAATTATATGACAATCTGACAGCTGATTTGAAAATCTATTTGAGGTGCTGATTTTAGTAGGTTATGGCAACATGGAGGGTGCCAGTATAATAGTATTCTAGCAGAAATTTCTTTCAAATTTTCATGTGGTCTTCATGCCTTCATGATGACAGCTAAATGCTTTATGCTTGACTAGAGTGGAGGGCGCATTCCTCTAGAGTTATTCATCCTTCACTCTCACCTATTTTAGGCATTGGCATCTTGTCAGAATTGGCAGAAATATGGCAGCCAGTTGTATTGAATTTCCAATGGTTGTATTCAAGATGAGAGTAATGGAATTAAAGGTGCCATAAAGATGATGTTGATTTGTTACTTTGAATTATAGAAATCTATTGGGGTGTTTTTGGGCTTCCCTTGTTTTTGTCCATCATAACTAGGTAGAGATCATTGTATGAAATTTCTTTATTTGCTTGTTTAACAACAATGTAACAGTGGTTGGGTTGGGATAATTTGATTAACATCTCTGATCATTCTGCTTTGTTTCTTTTGACTTTAATGAAGCAGGTTATGACACAGTGCTTGCACAAATAAATGGTGGTCGGGCTGAGAGGCCATCGGATTTACCATCAGAGATGGCTTTAAAAAGAAAACGATACCATGTTGAACCAGAGGCTGGTTATTACTCATCTGCACGGAAAGATGCAGACAACAATGATGAAGATGATGATGACTTTGAGAAGCACATATCAGAGGAATATTATCGGACCATACTTGGGGAACATACACAAAAGTTAAAGAAAGCCAATAATTTGAAAGCACCAGCAGCTGCTGCTGCCCGCATAGGTCCCTCCACTGCAAACCATACATCAAACGGGAAAAGTTGGAAATTAAGTCATGTCTCTTAGATGGTTCTAAAAGATGAGAGGACTCCACATGGATTAGACGTTCCTGCTTTGGTAGGTCCTCATATAGACGATGCAGTCCAGAATCTGGGGAATTACAACCATCTTGACATTGCTCCATAACATGGTCCTCATACAACAACATCTAGTTTATTGGAGATAGCAAAGGGAGTTACTTTTGAAATTCTGCCAGTTTATGACAAATCAGCACCACTTCTTAACTTGCCAAACTTTACAGATGTTCGAATAGAGGAGAGTTTTTTCAAGGGTAGGCTAGATTTGAGATCTTTGTCTGCCATGATGGCTGCTGATAAAAGGATTAGACGTCAGAACTATGCTGGAATGGGAGAACCTTCCACAAAGTATGAGACTCTTCAGGGTAGGTTGAAAGCACTATCATCATCATGTGACTGAAGCCAAAAGTTTTGTCTACGAGTATTTGATTATGATTTGGAAGCATTGCCAACACAACAGGAGTCATTAGGCATTCAAAGGCTGATTATGTCTGAAACAGGCAAATTGCAAATTTGTTATGTGAAGGTCTTGGAGAAAGGGGATAGCTATCAATACACACATTTTATCAATTTGCTTGACTTATCATTCTACTTCCACATACTGTCTATTTTAGCATTCTATTCGATTACAAGAGAATTCTTGCCCATGTATACATTGCAAGATTAGGATAGCCTACTGTGTCTTTGAAAGATCGATTTGATTAATGAAGGACATAAGTTAAAAATGCAGTGATCATCCTGTAAACAAATATATATACTCTATATATATCAAAGCAGTGCACTGAAGGCACTGAATTTGCGCATTTCAGACTCATATATGATATATCTATTCAAATGTTTACATAAACCAATATTTCATCGACAGTGGCTAAGAGTAGTATATATCAAAGACTGAAGGCACTGAAATCGCCCAATTCACTCATATATCTACTCAAATTTTTACACAAACCAATATTTCGTCCACAGTGGCTAAGAGTATATATCAAAGTAACAGACTGAAGGCACTGAGCTTTCCCATTTGAGACTTGTATATCTATTCAAATTTTTAAACAAATCAATGTGTGATCCACAGTGGCTAAGAGTATCTATCAAAGTAGTAGACTGAAGGCACTGAACATGCCCATTGCAAAATTCAGACTTATATCTATTCAAACTTTTACACAAACTAATGTTTCATCCACATAGGCTAAGAATATATATCGAAGTAGCAGATTGAAGGCACTGAACTTTCCCTTTTTAGATTCATATATCTGTTCAAACTTTTACATAAACCAGTGTTTCATCCACAGTGGCTCGTTATTTTCAAAATATTTATGTATGCAATAATAAGCACTTCACGAATCAACTAGGAATCGAAGGCACTTGCACAAAGAATATAATAACAGAAAACCAACGTATTCTTGCACAATAATATTTTTGATGATAACACTATGCATAAATTTCTATTCCTTTGTTGTAAGCTAGAGCAGGATCTTGATCTTCCTTGGCACAGATGTTACTGTCAGATGGATTGAGATGAATTTTTGCAGCCCTATTCCTCAATCCCACTTTATTCCTTTTCAATTTTGGGGCCATGAGGATCAGACAGCATCCAACAACTTTCTTCTCTCCTTCTCAACCATCTCACCACCATCTTGTTGCTTTTCTTGATCTTTTCCCTGTTCCTTGCATGCACTACTGTTGAAGTCTTGACAGTGGGATTTTTGTTCTTGGGCATCAACAACATTATTAGGTTTAATGGACAACAATTTTCCCACAAATGAAGGCCTGGGTTCAATAGGATTCCCCATAAAATCTCTGAAACCCACAGCCCCCCAGTTACAGGGATGAATCTGTTCATTCTGTGAAGATCTACTCCATCAAGAATCATGGTGCCAAGGTTGAGAATGCCCTGTGGGTGACCAAAAGGACGACGGACCTGCAGTGCCAAGAAACTCATCCCATTGAAATCTGTGCTCCCGTAGCCCTTGAGGAGAGTGGAAAGCAAGACCACCTTGAATGATGACTCCAATCCTCAAATATCAATATAGTCTCCAACCTACTCTCTCACAAGGCTCCAACCTTGTATGAGGACTCCAATCCTCAAATATAAATCTAGGCTTCAAATTGGTCTTCAAAGTCTTATTCAGATCTGCTTTAAGAAGGACTACAATATCTGCTCCAAATTTTTGCTCCAATACTCTTCCAATCTGCACTAAAAGTGAGCCCCAGATTTTCTGCTCCAAATCTTTTCAAGTCTCCAACAAGGAATCTCCAAGTCTGCTTCAAGAGAGGCTACAATGTTGCTCCAAAAGTTAACCCAAGGTCTGCCTCAAAAGGTACTTCTTCTACTTCTGGTTCAAGATTTGTTCAATAGGCTTCAAGATTTCTCCAAAAAACTCTCCAGGATGCTGATTCAAGGCTTATTCAAAAAGCTTCAAATTCTGTTCAAGAGGTTGATACATAATATCTTTAGAAGCTGCTCCAAAGCTCTTCAAGGGTTACTGAGAGTCATTCCAAGTACATCACTCTACATCACTGGTTTGAGATCATTGCACTGGTCAATGTTCTGATTTGGAGCTCAAAACATAGAACCTATTTGCACAATCGCATTGATTCCTCACAGTGCTCCACTATTCATCATTTATTCCATTGTACATACTGACACTTATTTCGGAATTGCATCAACTGAGCATGGCCAGTTTTCCTAATCAACAGAGATCTAAGCCTTGCATATTACCCTTTGTAATCGACTTCTTAAACTGTTTAATTAAACTGTTATATGTACCTTCGCTGACAACTTGAAGGAGGTCTGAAATTTTTATTCAAATAGGCTGAATAGAACTTGAGATGATGTGTCTCAGAGAGACCTTAAATCTAGCAAAATACATACAAAATTTTCTTTTATAAACCAGGTGAACATCAAAACGTTGTCTCAGCGGATAATTCAGAAAACTCGAGCCTTCTTCAAGAACTTGAACAGCCTCAGACTTGATTAGAAAGAGCTTTAGAAGGAACAAGATATACCTAGCAATATCACAGAACAAAAACTTTGGTCTCTGCTTCAGAATAGGTCTATTTAATGCGGCCTCCTTTCATTTTAGGGCTTAGGTCTGCATTTGTTATCACTGAGTTGTTCCTCAGATCTCATTGACCAATTCTTTTTCTTCACCAAATTCAGTGCCAAATAGGGAGATGAGGTGCTTATTTATCTTAGTTCAATCCACAGTGAACCGTCATGACTATAGGAGGAGGTCAACTTGAGTTTAGTTTGAGCTGACTCCTGCAATTGATAGTAAATCCATGCTTTTGATATTGCTTTGTGATTGTTATGCTAGTATGATCCCATTTGGGTTGTGCTCATATAGCTTGTTTTAGGACTTTCTACCGTGCTTTGAATGAATAGCTTTCTACTTTCTTTCATTTTGGTGTATTAAACTTCAATAAGTACTATTGTTTTACGCTGGTTGTATTATTTTATGTTTATCGTATTGTTAGAGCGCAAGGGATTATTATTACCCCGAATAAACTTCATAAATTTCAACCTTGAAAGACTCATTAATTTCACCAAAAAACTCGAATTGTGTGGATTTAAACTCAACCTCCAGACCACACCAATCAACAAATCTCCTAAACATTTCAAGCATGTAATGTCCTCTTCAAATTAATTAATGAGAGACGAATTGGCCTATCCAACTTGTAGGTTATAGTCTTGATAAAGGGATAAAAACACAATGTTTCCCAATTTGAGGCAAAAATTTGGTCGGCTGGGACCAAAGAACCCAAAACTAGGGGTTGCACTCACAATCCCTCACATCTTGTAGCCCATGGAGAAATCTATAAATATGAGAGGAGAAATCTAGATTGTTATCAACTAACCTTGGTGGCATTTGATATTATAGTGAATTTTCATTTTCTATTATTCCAAATAGTTTACAGGCTTATTCAGAAGTATCCCACTGGCTTGGTAATTGCACAAGTCCCTGAAATTGAAGTCATCACTAGTAAGGTTGATTTGTCCATGCCTTTTAGAATGACCGTGTATGAAACTGTAGCCCTTGAAAGTCTTTTCTATATTTTCTAAAGGATACAAACACCAAGAAAAAGAAAATGAAGGGAAGTGAAAGTTGGAGGTTGTTTATTCCTTTGGGGTTATTTTTCTGGAGATTCTTATTGGGAAGCCACCTTCAGATAAGGATTTTGTAGCATGGGGTCAAAACTTTATTGATTACAAGCATCGCCTTTTGCGCATCATAGATCCTACTCTTCGACCAAAGGTTGAAGGAAGGGAAGAAATCTTAGTGCCTGTGGGGATTGCATTGAATTGTGCTTCTGCTTCCCCTCAAAAGAGACCATCAATGAAGGAGGTATTGCATTTTTTAGAAAAAATGCCATCATCCACAACCGATTAACCAATTCTTTCTTCCTATGTAGCATCCTTGCTTTGACATAAGTTGGACAGAGATGAGGACTTACACCCACATTCCATATTCAACAGCTATACTTAGACATTGACATAACTCATATAGACACCTCTATGATTGGGACTTAGCAACAGACAAACTCTACTGTCAACTCAACTACTTATGAAATGGCCAGAATCTTCTTAAAAATTTCAATATTTCTACAGTTGAGGATAGTAGCAAAGCTCAGGGATCAAACTTAACTACATGCTTATGAAGAATCCACGTTTTCACAGTTTACTTGCAGCTCATTCTCAGTTTTAATGGAAAGGTGACATATGGTGTATTATTGTTGCAGTGGGAGGGGATGGATTTTAATTGCTGGTTGGACCAAAAGAAATTGATGCAAATCAATATTGAAAATTAGATTTATTGGTTTAGCTATAATTTGCATATACAAAGAAGAAACTGCTCTTTTTTCAGGTTAGAATATTTATATATACATGTTCATCTCAGCAACAAATGATAATTTATCAAAACAATGAGAATGCTACACAGCTTCCTTCATAAGCCTTCTTAGGAAGACCATAAAATAAGACAAGTGACCCTGTGCTTGTATTTGTATCTTATTCTACATAACATCTTCTTACTTAGCTAGAGAACAATTGGCTGCAGTATTTATATCAGTTTCTGTGGAATGTTTCTGCTATTATATATTGAACAGGTCCATTGTACCATATTCCTGGTAAGCTATATTTTATTGATGGCTGCATTAATTACTTCAGTTTGGAGACTGAACACATCATAATGACTCAATTAATTACATTACAGTATTGGGATATTCTGTTACATCATAATAGTATTTTTTTGAGTCGGTAGGTGTGGCGGCCCTATGATGCTTGCAATTTAGCGAGGAGGGGGAGAAGATGATGCCGGTGAAGATGAAGCACGCAAACGGGAATGGAAATGGGGTTGTGTACGGGAGGAAAGGTTTGATGGTGCCCTTGGCAGAACTTCTGAAGCACAAGCTCAAAAATGAGAAGATCGAGAAGCCGGCTATTCGACATAGCCAGGCGGGCCAAAGCAAGAAAGGAGAGGACTTCACTCTTATGAAATTGGAATGCCAGAAAATTCCAAGGGACGGGTCCTCTACCTTTTCTGTTTTTGTGGTATGTTCTCTTGTTCAGCTTATCCTTTTTAGATCCTTTCACATTAACATTGACTAACACTATATCTCTCCAATCTTGCAGGAAGGTCATCAAACTCTCCCTTTTATCTGCGATGGTTGGCCAGGATTAAAATTGCAAAGGGAGTAGCCAGAGGTTGGCTTATTTACATGAAAGGAAGTTTGTTCATGAAAATATTAAGCCAAGCAACATCCTTTTGCGCTTTGACATGGAGCCATACATAGCATATTTTGGGCTAGAAAAGCTACTGAACACTGCCAATGTCAAGTATAGTAGCTCTGCTATCCACCTAAGGAACCTTGAAGGTATATTTTCAGGGAGCAAATGCTCCACTCGCTCCCGCGATAGCCTGCAAACAACACCTGATCTGTTGGGCAGTTCAGGCACATCCAAGAACTTTGTATCTCCTTACCAGGCCCCAGAGGCATTGAAAACTCTCAAACCCAACCAAAAGTGGGATGTTTATTCCTTCGGGGTTATTTTCCTGGAGATTCTTACTGGAAAGCCGCCTTCAGATAAGGATTTTGCAGCATGGGGTCAAAACTTTGTTGATGACAAGCATCGCCTTTTGCGCATCATAGATCCTCACCATTTTAAAAACTTATCATTTCTTTATCCACTCACTATATGAGTCCCATTGGGAGTGTAGGGCCTTACAACAATAATATATTAGTGCAATTTTCAAAATTTCATATAATCTACTAATTATCAGTACTAAACTCTTTATAAATGAAGTTGAAACACTAAAAAACAATGCTTGCTTTTTAATTTAAAAGAGAATTATCATGGTAAATTGGTATAAGAATATTAGTAAAAAAAATCACCTAGTTATAAGCCTAAATATTGGCAAAGGCTAATTCTTCATGTCGCATAATCAATTAACCATGTGATCTTGCTACATGATGCAAAAAAAAATGACCCATGGATCTGAATACTTTTTAGGGTTCTTTTTCAATTCAATAGGCTTTTCTTCTTCTGCGTGAGATGGTAAAGTTAATGACTCAATAATGACTCTAAGCTTACTAGATAACCAAATTCTCAACATACCTTGCAATTTCCACACTAGCCACTTACTGATTTTCAAACATCGATGTTTAGATAATAAATAATGGATGGGCATAAAAAAAACATAGACATTAACACCAAAAATAATAATAATCACATGAACCTACCGAGAAAGTGGAAACACATAAGATATCATCTTCACATTGGATACTTTGGAGAAAGGCAATCTTGAGTACCAAGATCAAATAAAGAGACACCAGACTACAGGAGAAGTGAGTGTTAATTTTTAAAATTTTGATATAAACATTGGTTTTCAAGAGAAATTGCAATTAACAATGTACAAATTACTGAATAAAAATTACCAATTAAACTTTTAAGTCACCTTTTAAAGGTGCAATTAAGTTGAGCTTTCATCTTGTCATTCAATTGTTGGACACTGAATATTAAATATAAGATAAATATATAGGAGTAGCATGTGAGTGTGAGTTTTATAAAGAAGATTCTTTTTATTATTAATAAAAATATAGATAGTTAGTTTCATTTTAAAGAGTTATAAATACAAGACTTAAAAGGTTGTAAATGTTTGAAGGGTTGTAAATATGAGTTATTAATTGCTTTTACCCAAAACCTGATAAATAGCAATCTAGCAATTTCTTTTTAATTGAGTGACTCAAAATTCATGTTTCTTTATGTTGAAGGTAAACCCACTAAAATGGAAAAAATTGTGATGCCAATAATTAGAGGGATTGTCATCATGGGGTGATAAGAAATTTAATATTCCAAGAAGAGGAGGGAGTAGTATACCCTAAATAAATTAGCAATTCAACAACATAAATGTTTGCAACAAATTTAAAGAGATCCACATTGTTGAATAATGCACACACTACATGGATAATGGATTTCCTCACTTTATGTCTTACGGCTTTTTCTTTGCAACATCTGGTGCAAATAGTTTAACTAAACAGGGAGATGAGAAAAAGGAGGAGGTGACAGAGAAAAGAAGCTAGTGCTGACTTTTGCAAATTCTTTGGTGATAAAAGTATTTTAAATATTATTGTATTCGCCGACTAAAGTTGCTTGATTTTAAGTATACACTAGTTTCAGAAGTTTGCTATATCTACAACATCTTGGAGCCGTGAAATCACAAACGGAGGAACTGAAAAAGGGAGAGGTGTTTTGAATAACTTGAGGTTGACCGATTATCGGATTTATTAGTGTTGTTTGAAGATAAAAGCCCAACGATTGCTTCGCAGGAGAACAACATGGAGGTTGCTCAAGAGACGAAGTTGAAAGTACCTAAAGCTAGATTGCCAACTTTATCCAGAAAGAGCAGTGTTAAAATGCCAGTGGGTTCGAAATCTGAAAGCCCATTCACAGAGAACAGTTTCAACATGCTGGTGGGTTCCAAATCTGAAAGTTCGTCCACAAAGAGCATTATTAAATTGCCTGTGGGTTCGAAATCTGAATGTTCATCCACACAGAGTAGTGTTAAATCTGAATGTTCGTACACACAACGCAGTGTTAAATCTGAAAATTCACTCACACAGCGCAGTGTTAAATCTCAGTGTTCAATTACACAGCGCAGTGTTAAATCTGAAAATCCATCCACACCAAACAATGTTAAAATGCCGATAGGTCCCAAACTTCAAAGTGCATCCACAAGGAACAGTATTAAAATGCCGGTGGGTCCGATATGTGAAAGTTCATCCACAAAGAGCGGCGTTAAAATGCCATTGGGTCCAAAATTTGAAGCGCATAGTGGAAGATCCGGTGAACGTCCATCAAAAGAGAATTCTACAAACCCTAATTCGAAGGCTTCTAGGAATACTGTTTCCCGAACAGAAGCTTAAAATGCCATTGGGTCCAAAATTTGAAGCGCATAGTGGAAGATCCGGTGAACGTCCATCAAAAGAGAATTCTACAAACCCTAATTCGAAGGCTTCTAGGAATACTGTTTCCCGAACAGAAGCAAGAGATGTTGCAGGAAGGGTTTTGTCCAAAATCCCTCAGCCGCCCAAGCCAAAGCAAGAATTTAATTCATGCTATCCAATTTTACCAGTTGACTCAGTTATTGCCGTGGATGATGATGAGGCGGACTTGGATCTTTTCAAAGGTCAGCGGTATCACCCGGCATTGGCAGAGTTGAATTTGCAGCCTAGGGAACAGTTACGTGAAAGAAAAAAGGATACTTTCTCAGCTGTTACTCAGGAGAAACCAGAAATTGTGTCTCCCATTGATGGATCCAGGTACAACCCCATTCAAGAGGCGGTACTTGTTCTTCATCCATCTGATGCCACTAGAGATATGTCACGTGAAAATTTGGGTGTGAAATGGGAGAAAAGTCCGACAGATGACAAATGTTTCACTCCTTCAAAGGAGAGTATTGGCTCAAACATTATATTGTCGAGTGCTACTGCTTATGTACGTCTAAATGACTGTTACAGTCATGACAAAACTTGCCCCTACATGGCTAGACCACCACGATGAAACCAGCGTCCATTCCACAATGGAAAAATCTCTGATGCAGTTGGAGGATGAAATGGGCCGTCTGATGTTGAAGGAGTTAGAGGATGAGCTGGAAAACAAGAACGGGAAACATTATCCTTTGTACTGGCCTTTTAATACCAAATCATATTGGGCTAATCCCAATCATATTGGGCTATTGAAGGATGCTGCGGAAATTAGGGTTTCCTTCTCGGACCTAAATTTTAATCCCAAATCATATTGGGCTATTAAAGGATGCTGCGGAAATTAGGGTTTCCTTCTGGAACCTAAATGTAAATTCAATAGCACCCCATGGGAGTACAAATGGTGGAACGGAGGGCTTTATATAAAAGTAAATATCGTGAACTTTTATTTATTTTTAATTTGTATGAAACTGTAAATACGTACGCAGACCAAAGAAATAATAGGAAGAGGTAATCCTGATAAGCATCGATCATTATATATTTATATGTAATTTAATTCTTATATTTAAATGACATAATTATATACTTATATCTCATGTACTTTTATATATTCAAATGAGTACGATTCTAAATGATGGTCCTCTCTTGATCGTTTGTACTAAATTATACAATGATATACGTAGCAGTTAGCACATTTGCATTTTACATTATATTATTAATACTATTATATTAAATTACACTGCTATATAATAATTTTCAATCATCTAATTATATTATATAATATAATTTATTATTTGAATATAGATCATAAAAATAATATATATATATAATATATATAATATATATATATTATATTTAGAATAAATGTATTGAATTAAATATTAGAGAATATGAAACTATATTATTAAATTAAGTATATTGAATTGATTGACAGAAAATGTTGACATTTGGTTAGTGCAGTAACTAGTTTTCTAATTTGTAGATAGGGAAATCCTCATTCTCAAGTTCTTAATAAATATTTAAGTACTTTAGGAAGATAGTTCACAAATTTTTTTCTTTTGATCATAACACACAATGAAACTTGTTCTTTACCTCTAAATTTCAAATATGTTTTAATAATAATGTAAATAAGTTATGTTTGATAATGTTTCAATTATATTAATTCAAAAGATTAAATGCTTTAATTTAAAGTTGAAATATATTTTGTTAACAATGTTAAGAAGTTGCATTGGGTAATAGAAACAATATATTTTGTTAACAGTGTTAGAAAGTTTCTTTGGGTAATGTTTCAATTACATCCTCTTTATCACGGTTGTATATGCTTTCAAAAGTTTTAAGAAATTTATATGTTTTCAAAAGAGTTAGAATGATGATATGGAATAGTATAAGACTAAGAGGAAGAGAAAAGCTTTTATTGTATATTAGTATTAATATATATATATATATTATTATATATATATATAGATTATATATATTATATAATATATATATAGTTTAATTAATAGATTAAATTGTA
The DNA here is from genome assembly GCA_000404065.3 of Pinus taeda. Classification (NCBI taxonomy): domain Eukaryota; kingdom Viridiplantae; phylum Streptophyta; class Pinopsida; order Pinales; family Pinaceae; genus Pinus; species Pinus taeda. The sequence goes on from APFE030533345.1 coordinate 35,308, forward strand.
TTTTCTAGACTCTTTTCTCAATTATGCTCATAATTTGGGAGAAATTTTTAAAAATTATAAATTTAAGTTGTTTAATGTTCAAAGTTTGAGTGACTATTTTGTTTTTTCAGAGTGTTGAATTTATTTACCACTTTAAAAGAATAAATCACAATTTTTCTCAAAGTTGTTTTCCATTCCAACAAAAAGAAAAGAATTAAGGTAAATGCTCTTAAAAAAACTAGTCTTCAACTGACACTCTCTCCAACTTGTAATGATGATCTAGAAAATGAATCACCACCACTGTTCTAGGTTCTTGGGTCTCAAATATAATTAGGTGTATCTTGAGAAGCAATGTTTTTTTAGACATTTTATAGTCTAGCAAAGCAAAAGACATGCATAGAGGAAAAAATGAATGAAAAAGTTGCTAGTAGATTTACAGGAAAAAGTGAACTAAAAATGTGTCGCCAACAAAACTTTGAGCTAATGAATTTCAAGAACTAAAGAATGCAATAAATATAGATAAAGAAAGAAACTCATTTGTCTATTGAAGTGAGCAAATTATGCTAGACTATCACATTGATGTACCTGGTGAGAAAATATCTTGCCTTTAAGGGCCTCTCTTCTCCCAAATTGCAAAAAATTTATCCATGGAGAGACCTTTCCTCGTCTCAATAATTTTGGCCTTTAAATGACCTTTAGGTTTTAACCTTATGTGATTCATGTAATGTGATTCATGTATTTGAATGCTTCCAGTCAAACTACCCGCATTCTTTTATTCACTTGGTATTCTTTTGGACATCTTTATGTAACTATAGAATAAATGAGAAAAAGATTATGTTCCATAGTTTATTCAAACAAGTTAAGAATGTATGTATTTGTTTGCTAGCTCAAAAATTGGTGTTAAGAATGGTTGTATTTGTTTGTTGGCTCAAAAATTAGTTTGACAACTGTAGAATTTACACAGATATTACAATTGATTCAAGAATTTTTCTCTTTTCTACAATATTTCATTGTAGGATCAATATAAAACCAAAGTAGATGCAATTTTCCTTGGATGAAATTTCAATGCATGATGCATTATGGTAGGGGGAAGGGGATTAATTGATGTAAGAGGGAGTATAAAATTTTCAGTGTGGGTGTTGTTGAAGGAATGGTAGAAAAAATCATATAGATTTAGAGGGATTACACCTATGTTATAGGATATTGTTGATTTGTACATGTTTTGACCAGAATATTGATTGTATTTTGAAGTTTGTGGGAACATGTATTTACGATATTGTTAATGAAATAAAAAATAAAGGTGCTTTATTGATCAAGGAATATCATTATTTTTGAGTAAAGTGAAGTTGACTCACACAGAGAAAGGAGAAAATGAATAATCATTATTAAATTTCTAATGCAATTCCCCATAAAAGGCAGATCCCAATTGAAACGTTTAGAAAACAAAAGGAAGCATAACCATTAAGCAACTTAAAAATTCTTCTTAAAGTGCAACAATTGATATAGTACTCGGGAGTAGTGATTTTGATAACCACACAAATTTTTTTAGGCAAAATAATGCAAGACACAAAATAGTCCAACAAAGAAATGTTGGTCCAAGTTCTTGAAGAGCCATATAAGAAGGATGAAGCTATAGATATTTAGGATGAATTTGTTATGTTGGTATTTGATAGTTAAACTTGCATGGTTTTTGGAAAGCATGGGCTTATAATCTAATCAACCCTCCTTCTATATGTAACTCATGGTTTCTCTAAACATGGAAAAATCTACAAAGAAAAGAACTTGTCAATATAGTGCATGAATTAGTATGCTAGATGGTGGTGTCTAGAAAGAGTGAGATCCCTAAGGTTACTGCATAGAACAAAGTGGGTATTGATATTCTCTATTCTCTACAATTTTTTTCAACCTTAGGCATACAAAGGGGTTATTTTGCAACTTGTAATAAGAAATGAAAAAGTCCTATATAGAATTGTGAATGTGATAAAATTTCAGTGATTATCACAAATAATTCTAATTATGCAACCTTAGTTAATATGTGATAAATTCATTTTCCATTATGCCACAAGCACTTCTTATTATGCCACAAGCACTTCTTCACGATTCGTGTTAGCTCCACTTTCAATGGGAGTCATGACCTTGATAGAGTGAATACTCTTAGAAAAATGCCTTTGGATATGGATATGAGTTGACACTTGTTGGATTGTAGTAGTATATGTATAACATGTCAGAAAGCAAATGCGTAGCTTCCATGAAGAGAATATGGATTCCTAAAAGGAGGGAAGGGTGATTTTGGTTAGATGGGAGCAAAATCATATGTTATATTCATTTAGAATAGAAAAGTAGCTACAATAGGCACCTAGTTTTGTAGAGTATTTATTCATTTTAGTAAAAGAATGGGTGATACAAATATTGTTATGCATATTTTTTATCTCATATATATGTTGTTATGATATATAACTATTCAATGATCCTTAGCTTTTATTTATACATCAAGCATATTTCTGTATTCAAGCTTCTGTGATCCATAATGAATTAAACACTTGTTGTTTTCAAACTTGTTGTGCAAAGATTCTCTCATGTGATTTCTCCCAAAATACTTTGTTTAATTCAACATATTATCAAAATATTTGAGATATACCTATAGTAGAAGAATATAGATTACTTTAAATATCTAATTTTCATTAGTAAAAATATTTGTATATTTTTCTCACTCCAACTAATTGAGAAAAATAAGTTGAAAAAAATCAATGGACATGTTAAGGATCCTATTTTGTATCCGAATGTCAATTTGAGCACATGAGAGGAATAAGTAATTTTGCCTTCAAAAAGAAAAAATATAATCAAGATAAACCTTATGAAAAAGCTAGTCTTGAGCTAACACTCTCCACAATCACGATATAAAAAATGAATCACCACCATGGTTCTTGGTTCTCAATTATAATTATGTGAATCCTAAGAAGAAATGTTTATTTTGCCATTTACAATATAGCACACCAAAATACTTGAATAGCTACAAAAAATGAACAAAAACTGTCCTAGGTGATTTACATGAAAAAGTGAATGAAAGAGGTGCCACCACTAAAAGGCCAAGCTATGTAATTTTAGGACCTAACAAATGAAATAAATAGAGAGAAAGAAAGAAAGTAAGTTATGAAAGGCTTACCACTCACACGGTTGTGCTAGAGGATCATTTTGATCAACTTAGTGAGAAAATTTCTTGCCTCACATGCCAAATCTAAAATCTTTGGGCCTCTCTTCTCCCAAATTACACAAAGCTAGCCAGAGAGAGACCTTTCCTTGTCTCAATATGTGTTGGTACTTAAATGACCCTTCAATTTTAACATTTGCAATTGATGTATTTTCCCACGTTATTTTATTCACCTACCATTAATGCGCTCTAGGTAGGACCTAACAAATGAAATAAATAGAGAGAAAGGAAGAAGAAAGTTGATTACATTTAGTACAAGTAAGGTTGGTCCCAGTTCTTGAATAGCCCTATAATAATGATAGAATTATAGATTTTGAGGATGAAATTCTTTTTTTTTTGTGTTCAATAGATCAACTTGCATGGTGTTTGGAAAACACATCAGGGCTCCTACAACTTCATTTGTCAAAGCATTTGATAAATTCACTCAAGAATGGGATTATAATATAATCAACCCTCCTTCTATATGCAACCCATGAATTTTCTGAACATGGTGAACTCTAGAGATAAAAGAACTCAATAGAGGTCATGAATTCTTATTCTAGATGGTGGTCATGTCTAGAAAGAGTGAGATTGCTAGGAGTACTACAGAGAATGAAGTGGGTACTGATATTCTATATAATTGTTTTTCAAGATCCGAGCACAGAAAGCTGTTCTTATTTTGACAACTTGTAACAAGAAATGAAAAATTCCTCATATACACAAAGGTGATAAAATTTGAGTGATTATGGTAAGGAATTCTAATTCTATGCCCCATGGTTGATTAGTGATAAGTTCATTTTTCATTATGCCACAAACTCTGCTTTGGGAAGTGTTGGATTATAGTAGTATATATATAACATTTTTAAAAACATATATGAGTTGGTACATCCTAGATTAGAGTAGTATATATATAACATTTCAAAAAACCAATTTATGGATTCCATGAAGAGAGTATGGATTTCTAATTGGCATGAACCTTTATTTTGGCTAATGTGGAGTAAGCTAAAGTATCATACTCATTAAATATAGAAAATTATTTACAATAGGCACATAGTGTTGTAGTTTTTTTATTCATTTTTTTCAAAGAATGGGAGATACAAATATTATTAGACATTTTTATCTCATATAAATGTTGTTATGATATATAACTATTCAGTGATCTAAGCCTTTTTAGATACATTGAGCATATTCTAAAAATGTTTGAGATATACCTATAGCGAGAGGAATAAAGATTAATGCAATTATCCAATTCTAATTTGTAAAAAGGTTTGCCTATTTTTCTCACAAAACTCAATGAAAATGATAAGGTTTTGAGGCTTCAAATATTGTTTCGGAATAATAATTCCTCCACGCGAGAAACATGGGTTTAGTCTTGAACCCTGAACTTCACCTCACAAAAATCAAGACTTATTTCACCACAAAAAGCCTTACTATGTGTAATAGTGTAATTTATGCTATATTAAGACTGCATTATAATTTATTGGCACATAAGTGTTTATATTTGTTGGACATTGGAGACCCAATATAACAAAGCTCTCAAATTAAGAATATAAATATCCAAGCCAAAGATTCATGAAGGAGGCTTACACGTGACCATGTCTTCGCATTATTTTGATGACCTTGTTGAGAAATTTACACTTTGGTCCAAAAATAGAAAAAAATCAATGTCACTAAAATAATTCACATGATAAGATGTACATGAGAAGAGAATGGTGTGAAACCAGATCTCTCCAACCTTCACTGCATATGATGGGATGTTTTACCCTTTTCAAATTATGTGTGATTACAAACCACACAAACTTCCTTGACCACAACGAAAACTTCCTTGACCACAATTGTTGCATATTCTTCTGGAATATTAGAAACATAAATATCAGATCAAGAAGACTTGGTACCTTCATAATCAATACCAAGCCCTTCTCTAATGTCAATGATCTTCATATTGGCACCCAACTTAACCCACTCATAGTATATATACGTGGGTTCACTCACACCATCATTAAGAACTTCAACCCATGGGATATCAGACCCAATATGGAAATGAAGAAGCTCGAGACAATCCAACATCCCCAATTTCTACAATTTCGGAAAGATGCCTATTATTTCAAAATTTGTCAGCCCAAATTCGCCCTTCTCACCCGGTTTGGGGCTAAAATGGCCACCATGTTTGGTCCTCTTTTGGTGGAGTGAATCCTCACACCATCATTAAGAAATTCAACCCATGGGATCTCAGCCCCAATATTGAAATGAAGAAGCTGGAGAAAACCCTCAATTTCTGCAATTGTGAAAAGATGCCTACTATTTCAAAATTCGTCACCCCAAATTCACCCTTATCCCTAGATTTGGTGCCAAAATGACAACCATGTTTGGTCCTCTTTTGGTGGAGCGAATCCTATTAGCAAAATACAGATTCTAGTAGTATATGTATAACATGTTAAAAACCAAGTGAGTGGATTCCATGAAATAATATGGATTCCTAAGAGGCATGAACCTTGATTTTAGCTAATGTGGTGTAAGTTGAGGCCTCAAATAGAAAATTAGCTACAATAGTACCTAGGTGGTTATTTTAACGAACTTCCAACCAGGTGTAACAAACTTCCAACAACAAACTTCCAGTGTAACCGACTTCCAAACCAGCCTTCTCCACCACCTATAATGATCCATTGACAATTCTTTTTAGTTGTCTAATAAATTGGATCAATGGTGCGAGAGAAGACACAACGACACAAAGGGGAGTTCTTCGTGAAGGAAAACTCCTTACTACCTAATAAAATTAGAATATAAAAATATTTTATTGAATTAAATATATTAAATTGATTAAAGGAAAATGTTGATTTAGTCTTTACTTCAAGATGAAGTAATTAAGATAAAATTTAGATTAGTGTCTAATTAATTGGTGGTGAAAGCATAAGGCATTAAACATAGGTTATGTAAAAATATAAAATTGTCATCAAATGGATTCATAATCATTATGAGTAAGAATTTTATCCAAGTAGTAGAATAATAACATCTCTCCCTAACTAAACACATTGACCAATTGCCATATATGTCTATCTATGAAGTATTTTTTTTTTTGGTAAGCTGGGGCGGGACTCTGCGATTTACATGTCCATTAAGTACCCCTCAACGGGGGAAGGGTAGCCCAAGGTTTGAACCCAAGACTTCCGGTTCGGTGAGACTTCATTTCCACGGCCCTTGCCACTTGAGCTACCCCATGTGGACCTATCTATGAAGTATTTTACTTTAAGATGATAATAAAATATTTTTCATTACAATTTTAAATGTCATATTTGAAATCTACAATAAAAAAGGAAGAAATTACACACATAGCCAATATTAAAATGTTTTAATTATTAATTTTTTTAATTTTGAATTAATATATAGAAAGAGAAAGTGCAAAAAAAAATATTGATTAAATTAAAAAATGAAATATTTATTTATGATATTCTAATTAAATTAGACATTGGAATATTTTATTTATGATACATATTAAAATATATTTTCATAATACAACACTATAAAATTTGTCTCTCTAACTATTAATTGTTTTACTTTATATGAGTGTATTAACATTAAAATACTATATATATAATCCACATTGTAATATTTTTTTTTAAATGTTAAATGCAAACCCCATATTAAAAATGCATGGAATTACACTTTATCTATTTATAAAATAAGAATATTTTGTTTCCAACTATTTTCCTAAGCCTATATTTTAAAATGAAAATTAAAATATTTTAAAATTTTATGATTTCAAATAACATTCAAAACTTCGAACAAATAATACAATATATAAACAAATTTACATGTCAATAATTCATTTAAATAAAATAATTTAAAAAATTAACCAATAAACATCTATAACATGATATTTTTAGGCTAAATTAAATATTTTAAATTGTATTGAACTTAGCCTAAAAATATCATGTTATATAAACAAGTGTTATATGAAGTGAATAATGATTTTTTGAGATACTCAGGGATGATATAGAGGATTCATGTCATCCCTCTCTAAGCGCTTGTTAGATCATTGCTTAAGATGAATCTATACTAACAATATTTTAAAATAAAGTTAGAAGTTCCTTAATTAAAAATAAAAATAAAAAATCTTAATAATATTTGGTAAATGTTTT
>APFE030533357.1:0-14600 GCA_000404065.3 Pinus taeda
AGCTCTTGTTTGGTTTGTTTGTCATTAGAGAGTCTTAGACTCCTAGGAAGGTTGGATTTGTCCGCAAATATAACTCATTCCGTGTGACACACCCTCTTATTTTTCATGATGCAGTACTCCCTCCCAGTGCCTCTTTTAGTCACCCTATCTTACCTGTTATAGGCTTGTGCTTCCAACTTGCCCAGTTCCTCCTTAATCACTATATTTTGAATAGTTTGCATATGATAGTTTGGGAATTTATTGAAACTAAATGTTGTTATCCATGAGTGAATTTCCACTTGCAGGTGCTATAGATACAACTTACATCACTCTCTTATCATCTTCCAAGAGGATGCCTCCTACCACCCATCAAGCTACATCAAAATAAATATCATAAGCTAGTACTGAGGGGGCAGTATAAATTACTATGCCAATTGTCCCTATTCTTTTAGAAACACAATTCTTCTTAGATAAATCCTTGAAAGTCACATGGAAGGACATCAAAGATTCTTTCATGCAAAAGCAACTCCCAGAAGACTTGGTAGTCAGGGAAGTTTACGTAAATATCAAGAAGTATACGATACATAGAGTTGCATGTAGATTCTTGGTGATTCCTTGTGCAAAAGCTATCAAATGGATCCTATTACACATGGATAGAATGAATGTGGTCCTCAACTGTGAAAGCATAAATGAGATTTCCACTTACCATCTGCATGATATACATTCATATTACAATATTGTAAAACCAAAGGAGTGTGCGAAAACACAGTTTTATGCAACTTGGGAAAATATCAATATCAAGGAAATCATCAAATCCTAGTGGCAAGAGCCTGAAAAATTCTGCCAGAGATTGAGTGCAGCTTACCAGACTAAATTGTTAAGGAAGGTCTACTAGTATCTCATAGCGATGTGTTGCAGGCTATATGGATTGAATAATTCAAAGTACTTTGAGGAGAATTGGATTTTCCTACTCAAATTGGTTGTCTCAAGAGGTAAAGTTTTCAATTGGGCAGAAAACCTCTCTCATGAAGTGCAACGTAACATATAACAAGACAAAAAAACAATACAAGCCAAAAAAGCAACAAAATTTTACATGTCCACTTATATGATGGATGGTATATGTGCCCGTTATGAGTTAACTAAAATGAAATGGAACTGGATCCCACTGTAGAAGTTACATGTCTACTTTCATTACAAACTATTACCAGAAGGTAGTTTTTAGGGAGTTTATGACAAACTGGCATAACACTTCTTTGTAGTGTTGTACATGCTCATCACTGGGAGAAAACATGCTTGCATGATAGAATAGGTGAAGGAGGAACTTTATGATATAGTAGATTGGTTTTCTTCATTGTGGGGAAAATACATCAGGCATTTTAGGTGCCAGATAGTATCTCACCTTATGCCTAGGTATGTGACCAATAAGGTGTTCTTGCAAGAGGTGTCCTATCAGTTGAATAATGGATTGTCTGCACAGCTCCAGAGGAGGAAGACAACTCCTTGGATTCATTTTCCTTTATGAATTGGACTTTATGAGCTAAATATCCTTAAGGTGCTTGATGTTGAAATTGAAGAGCTCAATTTCCTTCACTTTGGAATGATGATCTTCCATAGATATGATCCTAGAAAGTTTTACAGACAACATTGTGACAAGATACAATACAACTAGATGTAAAAACCTATCACTGTACTAAAAGATGAGAAAATCAATTGGTACAATTCACTGAGGAATAATCAACTAGGAGATGAGGTAGAGCCTTCCAGGCTTCACAAGTATCATATGTACAGATAGAGGAGATTCAATGGGAAGAAACTTCCCAAGCAGACACTGTATCACCTAGGAAGAGGCTGAAGTAGAATCCAGTAGTAGAAAGTAGTAGAAATTTCAAAGTCGATCCAATGCGCAAAGGGACAAATGAGGTAGAGCAGCTAGAAGAATAGGGAAAAAGAGAGAAGGAGCACTTACAAAAAGAAGAAGAAGAAAATATGAATAAAAATGAATTGTTGAAGCAGAAAGAAGAGGAGGAAAGGGGAAGAACAACATAAGAGGAATAAAAGAAGCAGTTGTGGGAAGAACAAATGAAGAACTTACATGAGGAAGAAGTTGCGCAGATAATGGAGGAAGAACAGATGGCATGTAAACTGGAAGCAGATTTGGAGGAAGAGGATTCCATTGAGACAATTATAGATGAAATAGACACTCAACCTAAGACTCCTCTCAGTGATGAATATCTCCCATTTAGTGAAATGGGAATTTCTCCTCCACTAGATGATAGGTTCATGGATGTATCCAACTTTACATTCAACCAGATGAAGAAGAGTTTTGTACAAGAAATTAGAAGATAATTTCCCAATTATCCTACCCATCTAGTCTCCATATCCATAGGTAAGGTGATAACATCTAATACTAGGAGAAATCCTAGAGTAGTCAAGGCAGAAACTGTGTCTTTTTCAACAACAACTCAAGATAATATAAAATATCTTATGAGTGAAGTTGCACGATTGCGGAGATAGTTGGTTCTCACAAAACAACAAGCTGATCACTTTGTCCTAGAGAATCAATGGTTGTCTTCCACTAGTATCAATACAGTGGAGCTATGATCAACTATATATGAAGAATTGAAGTCAATGGAAGACACCATGAGGTAGCTATACAATGGGAAGATTCTCTTGCTTGAGGTGGTTGTTGATAAATAAGTGAATTTAGTTATTAGGGTTCGATTCCTATTTTCTTGATAATTAATTGTGATATATGTTGGCTTCTTTTACTTCTTTGTTATGCCACCTTTCATCAAGAAATTACCAAATAATGCATGAAGATCATAAGAACAAGAGACACAAGATATGGGCACTCAACTAATGAAAAACCCCTCTTCAAGGGGAAAACCCAGTCAACTCTACTTCAATAATAGAATCAATTAAAAGTGAGACAATCCAAGACCTTTTTACTAATACGAATACTTCCTCCAATCACCATCTTTTCCCTCCTTCCAAGTAAACAAACTCTGCCTTAGTAAAAAATAGTCAACTCGTTCAAAACTGCTTCAATCTAGAATTTCACCCCCCTGCAACTTAGAATTTTTGACCTATAGTCACTGTTGAAATTTCATCCCTTGTAAATTTCCTAGCAACCCTAGAAAAACTCGCATGTGTGAGAGATATATGCCCAAAAATCCAATTTTTATCTTCCTTTGATTTTTCCTTCATTTTCCTTGACCTTGCAATCTTTTTCTTCTTCTACCACTGTAGATTGAACTTGTTGATGGATGGAAACCAAATGGGATGAGCTCTTATTTTATTTATACTATTCCCATAGGGTAGAATAGCCCCAATCTGGGCCAACTTCATCAAGGTAGGGCCAACTTGGTAAGGATGTGACAAATAATTGTTTTGACTCAAAAATATATTTTTTACATGATACAAAAGCTCAAGAAGGGTCTAATAAATGTGATAAAGACTCTTAAGACTCAAGAAAAACCTTAGAAGCCTACAATTAATATGATCATGAAACCCATGCTTCAAAATAATTTAATTTTTCTTCTTTTTCAATTTTACAAAACTTACATAATGATAAAGTACAATAACAATTATGAGTACCAACCATAGTTACATTTTCAACACTCCCTCTTAACTAGGGAGGTACTCATAATTGTATAAATAGGTATAAGGATGAAATCAAATTGATATTGTTCACAGAAGAGTTAAGTCATTGACAATGTTAGGGATACCCTAACTGCCAAGGTATCCTCCCAACAGGGACTAGGGTGTCATCAAGGCAACTTCCTCTATAGGTACCATCAAGCTACAACCATGGTATCAATCCAATAGGATATAGATACCATCTAGACCTCCATGCCTTGACACCAACCCTCACAAAGATTTATGTATCAACACTAAATCAGAGCTCCACAAGACCAAGATGCCCTCCCACACCGGGATCCAAACATCACAACATGAGATATGAATAATAACCAGGCTAAGATGTCCTAGCAAGTACCATCATTCGAGAAGTTTTATGGTACTCATCTCTCACTCTCAATCAAATTATAGATATCAACTAGTCCAAGCATGCTTCTAAAATAGATTAACTTCTTGTTGGGAAGAGGATTCGTCAACACATCATCTACTTTCTCATCTGTCCGAGAACATATTGTAGCTTCACGACCCAATCTTCTACTAAGATTTTAATGTAGTGGTACTTATTATTAATATGCTTATTTTTTGCATGGAATGCAGGATCTTCATATATTTTGATGCTGCTTTGGTTATCACAATTTATAACTTTGGGATCCAAGGTCCCTCCAAACAAATACGATAGAATTTTTCTTAGCCAAATCACTTCTTTTCCAACTTCACAAGCATCAACATATTCAACCTCATCATTACTCAAAGAAATCAAATCTTTTTTGCAACTCATCCAAGAAATCATAGTGGATCCCAGACTAAAATAATCACTAGTAGTGCTTCTTCCATCCTTCTCACAACCACCACAATTTGAATCGGTGAAACCTATTAATTTGATCTCCTTTCCATCATACTTTAGGAAATGATGAATAGACCCACATAAATACCTCAACATATTCTTGGTAGCTATCTAATGACCATGACATGGCTCCTGTTAGTCCTTACAATCTCCTAGGCTGAAAAGGAAATCAAGAAGGGTAACCTCAAACCACTTCAGCTCAGTAGCTAGCCCTACTAAGCATGAGAGGGATCTCTCTATGTCTCTTATCAGTGATATGAATTTAAAGCAAATGAATTTTAGGCTAGATATGTGTATCTGTTTGTTTTCTTGTGAAAATTTGGTTTTTAGGATTTGCTGAACTTAGGGTTTGGAGCCACAAGTAGGTCTAGGCTGTGGGAGTGCATGAGCAAACATAAGAAGGAGCTAGATATTAGAATCCATGGTGTAATTTGAGTACTAGTTGGTGTATTATAGAGGATATAGTGTGGAAGAAACTAATGAGAATAAATAAACATGATTTCATTAGCTTAGGAAGACAAAACACATAACTATGAAAACTAGATAACAGAGCTTTGAAAAATAAGAATTTTGAGTATTTTATCACAAGGCATTCATAGAAAGAAGAGATATAATGTAGATAAAGATGTTTATACCATGAGAAAAAAAAAATAATGAATTACAACCACCATGAACTCACTAGGCTAGATTTCCTTGAAAATAGCTGCAACATGTCTTTGTATTAGCTGAAAAGATGATTACATGCAAGCCTCCTTCACAAAACGTTCAACCCCTTTCTCCTGAAGTGAAATGATACATATAGACTCTCCTAGACCACTTTCCCACCTTGAGGAGTCGAATTCTTTGGTGGAGGAACTGACTCCAAGATTCTCTCAACTAACAGGTGAGAGTGAGAAGGTGAAACTCAAACACTTCATGAAGAGTTTGTTTAGGAGTTTGCTTCTTTTATGAGGCCTAATAAACATAAAAAAACTACCTATAATGTACATTTTTTCATGCCTACATCACCTAGCCTCATAATTAGTGCCATTACATAAAGAATATTGACTTTGACTAAGTCGAACTAGAAACTAGAAATTTACAGAGTAAAATTTACAATTTGAAACACAAAAAAGTGTAGAAGTGCAGCGCCGACTTTGAGCTTACTTTTACGTGCCTTCCACGGGTCAAAATGTAAATCTGAGAGAACGGTCAACTAGCCATTCAAGTCTCATTTCAAAAAACGTTTGAATTTATGAATTTGGGGGATGGGAAGACCTTCAAAAATCCATTCTCCCAAGGTCGCTCTAGAAGCACAATGCCTGTCAAAAAATGGTCTAGAATGCTAGTTTTTGCCACCTTTTTTCCTTTTTCTCCAAAATTAAGCCACCTTTGCAAAATATAAGAAAATGTGTTTTTAGAGGATGGTAAGAGATTTCCAAAAATGTAGACATTTCCTCAAATGGAAGCCTGAGGAAAAAGTGCAGCGCCAAGGCACCGCACTTCTGAAGTAGCTGAATTTCTAAACTTAGACAAAAAATTCTCAAAAAACTCAAAATACTTAGAATTTTCTCAAAATTGGAGGGAAGGTGTAAAATTATGTTTGTTATAGCTTCATGGATGCTTCAGAAAACATCTCCAAGTTTCCCTCATCCTTTTGGTCTTTTTTGGCCTCCTTGAGCTTATTTGCAAGTTGCTTTACCTTGACATTGGTGATCATGTTTTGAGATTGGTAGTCGTGCACCATGTGTCTGAGCAACTGATTGTCTCTGTTTGCCTTCTTAAGGATATTATCCAAGTGTTCATTCATCCTATTGAGCCAATATTCCTTATCTTGATGAATCTCTGGGGCAATCCTATCTTCTAGGTCAAGGTCCTCATTCAACAAAATTTGTTCTTGCTCCTCTTGCAAAGCTTTCTTAAGGCTTCTTGTTCTTGGTCTTTTCCTTTTTCCTCTCCCATTTGATGATTTAGGCTCACTTGATTTCATGATCTCCTTACCTTTGCCAACTTGTTTCTTTAACTTGGCTTTTTCCTTTTCTAGGATCAACTCCTTTGCTTTGAGTTGACTGCTTTCCTGTTCAAGGAATGATATAACATACTTTTCCCTTTCCAAATTGATTGCTATCTCCTTGATTTGGTAGTAATTATCCCTAATAGTCTATCTCATGTTTGTTGTATGATCCTCAGTCTCTGGATCAATTAGTTCGAACTCATGCTCAACTATGTCTTTATCCTTTGCTGCTGATTCCTACTTTGCTAATGAAGAAGGCTTGGCCCATTTCTCTCTGTGAGAAGAAAATGAAAACCTCTGCCCCTTATTATATGCTTTAGTCACCTCAGGTTTGGGTAGCTGAGCCTTCTCCATTGTTTTGCTAGATGACCCCACCTCTGTTTGTTGTTTTGGTGCACTAGGAGACTGAGATGCTACATTCTTCTCATGCCATTTCAAGGCTACTTCCAAAAAGGATTCCCAAGCCATACATTTCTATGCCAACTGGTGAAGGAGAATGGTTTTAATGATACTGTGATGGAACAAGCTTGGGGAGTGCTCTTTTTCCTTTAGTTGTATTTTTTTCAGACATTTTGGAAGTGCTCTTGAATAGATAATTACACATGTTGAGTGGCTTTTGAGAGGTGAAATGCATCAGGAGGTGACTATGATAGGCATACAACCTGGAGAATCTACCTTCACAAGTGAAGAACCTCATGAAATGTTTCATAAAAGGGGCTTATTTCTCCAATAAATATCCGAAAGGCATGAGGTGAGTATGTGTATATCAGTATGGTGTCTTCAAGAAAGGCTTGAAGTATTCAAGATCTAGGCTCATTCCTTTGAACCAATATTCACCATTGTCTGGTAACCCAGTTGCAATTGAGATAGAGGCCACTGAAAGATTGAACTCAACACTAGCAATGACATCAGTTTCTCCTTTCAGTTGAATTTCCACCCAATTTGTTAGTTTCTCATGAAATCCCACCTCGCTCACCTTTTTGCAAAATTCCAAGCAGTGGACATCCTCAAAGCATTGTTTGATGAAAGGATAAGAGTTGATTATGTTGCAGTCTGATGGTTCATATCTGAGGATCTTCCCTCCTTTATGTTGTCTCTTTATTTCTGGTGAATATTCTGCCTCCATGATGACACAAAGCCCTAACAGCAAGCATCAAAAATAAGATGTGAGGTGTGAATGGAAATGAAGTGATATGAAGGTGATTTTTTGAAAAAATGATGGGAGGGGTCTTGGGAAAGGTGAGAGGACTTTGAAAGCTGATGAAAATGAGTGGAGAAATAGTGGAAAGATTATTTTCTTGCAGGTGGAAACAATAGGGTTTATGATGAGACTTGTCCCAAAACCTCTAGGAATAAAGTAGGGTTTTGATTTTTGAGTGTTTAAACTTTGTTTTGAGTTGGGTAAAATGGTTAAAATGGTTCATTAAACATGTATGAAGGTGTAGGATATAATTTTACATGTTTTAGAAATAAAAAATAATGATGGCCATTTTCACCCTAACATTTCCCATGCAAATTTTGCTACAAACCCTAACTTGAAGAATCATTGACATGAGATGAAATTAGAAAATCAAAAGATGTAGGATGATGATGTACTTACTTGTTCCTTAGATTAGAAGACAATAAAATCAAGCTTGCAAGTGAAAAAATGAATTTTGGGAGAGTTTTGAAGGGTTTCGGGGCACTCTGTCTTGCACACAGTGCAGTGTTCCTAAGCACAACACAGTTCTTCTAAGTGCAACACCGGTATCCTAAGCACAACACAGTGCTTCTAAGTGCAATTGCTGCATTTTTTTGCTAATTTCTCCTAGGAAAACGACTTTTTTTCTTTTTTGGATGAGATAGCTTGATAACAAAGAGTGAATAGGATGTGAATGAAGGAGTTTAGGGGCTTTTTAGTTTATATAGGGAAAGTTTCTTCACTTTTTAAAAAAGAAATAAGACCCACCCTCCTTTAGAAACTAATTTTCACTTTATGAAAACAAAGTTACATTTACCATTGCAAACCTGAGATGTCCTTTACTTTCCTAAGTGTTGGAGGTTCTTTTTTTGGAACTTTTGGAACATGAGAGTATGAGGAGTGTGTGAAAAATCAATATCAACTCCCCAAAAGTTGCTTTGTCATGTTTTACTCACTATTGGTTTTATTCATGAAAATGATGGACCTTGGAAACCCTAGCAACCTAATGGATGATCTGAGACCTGATGGAATGATGATGATGACTGACCCATTTTTATTGTGACACCTTCATAAAGTGTGATAGGTGACTAGAATGAGTGAATTTCCAAAGAATTACTTCATCTTTAGACTAACCAAACAATGACCAAATGTGATGTGTAAACCTAATAGAAGAAAAAATTTGATTTTGTAAGTCTGGAAAAACATAGTAAAAGCATATTTGATCCATGTGACAGGCTAACAACACTGACACTAACATTTGGTCCAACTGGGGATGGTAGCTCCTTGTAGATGTTAAGAAAACCATAGAGCAAGTAGCTTTATTCATTGGGCAATGGAGTCAACATGCATAAAAACTGAATAACAAATGAAAACAGGGCTGACATAAAAAGCCTTAGGGCCTTCACTTCGGGCTTCAAACTCATATGGCAGCTATCTAAAATGCTAGAAGTAAAATACACACATGTATGTACAATGATGATGAATTTTTAGGACTTTTTAGACATAGTAGTGTTTGAGAAGCCTACCATTGGTCGCCCCTCCTGAATAATATTTTCCATCCATTTCTTCCAATAAGAAAGCATTCTTTCCTCTGAAGGAAGAAATTCTATAGGGCTGCTTCCATAAGTTTTCAAACTTACCATGTTTTCCTTTGTCCTCATTTCTAGCATCCCACCGAAGAACCACATATCCCAGATTGAAACTTTCTTCCTTGGTTTTGTGGTCATAAATCTTTTTAATCTTTTCCTGGAGTTTGGATGTGCTCTGAAAAACTTCTTCTCTTGTATGTTGTAAATGAATCATCTGATTTATCCTCCTTTATATGTCATTAGTTTCACTATCCAATTCCTACAGAATTTTCATGACTGGGACAACAAGAGATGAAGGAAATACTATATCAACTCCATATAACAGCTGAAAAGGAGACATACCTATTGATTTTTTGGTGCTGACCCTATCCACCCACAAGGCATTGATGAGTTTTTTATGCCAATTCTTCTTGTTTACCTCCATGACCTTCTTGATGATGTTAACCAAGGACTTATTGGAAGATTCAATAAGACCATTCCCTTGCAGATGATAAGAAGTTGAATGTCCTAGCACAATATGATATTTGGCATAGAAGTCCACCATTCTTTTTGATTTGAAAGCAGCAACATTGTCTGTAATTATTTTCTACGAGAAACCAAATCTAGACAAAATATTAGACTCCAGGAATTGAATGATGACAAAATGAGTAGCTTGCCTAGTTGGGATAGCTTCAATCCACTTTGTAAAGTAGTCTGTGGCTATTAATATCCATTTATGTTGTGCTGAAGATGAAGGATGGATTTTTCCAATGAAATCAAGACCCCATTGTTGGAAAGGCACTGAAATCAAAATGGGTTGTAGTGGTAATGGAAAAAGTTTCCTCTTCCCTTGAAAAATTTAACATTCATGGCAGCTCATGACTCTTTTGTATGCATTGGAAAATAGGGTGGGGCAATAGAAACTAGCTCTTAAGATCTTATTTGTTGTAGTTTTCCAAAAGTGATGACTACCACAATATCCTTTATGAAAATCCTTCATTATATATTTAGCTTCATTTTCTACCAAACAATTCAGCAGCACACCTCCAGGATCTTTCCAAAATAAAACACCATCTAGAATACAATATTTTGAAGCTTTGAGTTTCAGTGATCTAGCTTTAACTTTGGGGACTTTTGGAGGGGGATTCAAGTGCTGCAAGTGTTTCTAGAAAAATTAGTGTCTTTTCGATCGACTAGCCCTCTAGGTTTGGCAGCTACCCTGGAAAGCAATTCATGATTTCTTATATGCATAATAGATAAGAGAAAGACAAAGGAACCAACCTGGATCTTCCTCTTAACTCCTTGCTTGATCTCTCTCCCCCTTGATAGAGCTTGCAACTCCTCTTTGTACTTATCTCGCTTGGAGAGTACTTGTAGAAACACAGTAACAAATAACCGTCAAAGCATCTTGATCTATTATATCACAATCATTATGGAATCAGAAATATAATGAACATACAATGGCATTCACAAATAATAACATTCACAATTGCATAATTATATGGAAGAAAACTCGAAGAACTTTATTATATAGAAAGGAGAATTACAACCCAGTTGTCTAATCCAGCATCAAAGCCCTCTTCACCTCATGAAATAGAAAGACCACACCAACAATACAATGCTTTTTCTCAAATACAAAATATTAGCACTTCCTTGCAATTCACAAAATTCCAGCCTCTAGATCTCTCAGATGGGGGATCCATTTATAGATGTGTGCAAGCTTGTGAGTCATCTCTGGGGTTTTGATTAGTGTCATTCCACTTGTTGCATTTGGTTCTACTTGGATATTTCTTGGATCTCTTACTCATCCTTGGGCGAATTCAGAGAGGCAAGTGTCATAGGAGGAGTTTCTAGAAGATTCCCTGAGCATCCACTTAGCAAACTAGCTCAGACATTTGTCCATCTTCGCTCATCACACTCTACAGAAGGCCCCATCAGTATGCATCGCACCTGGCTAGTGTAGAATTCAGTATGCATCACACCCTGACAGTGGAGTAGTCAGTATGGTCCAGTTTAGGCCAATTCTGGATGGTTTTTCAGGTGGAACTTTTGGGGAATGACATAATAATATGACCATGACCTTTTAGGGTATGAAACAACAATTTTAGGGGTTGAAGATTAGTTTATGGACATATAAGATTGGGGTTAAAGTGCCCAAATATGTCTATAACAGAAAGACATAAAAAATGTCGGAATACCAGGGTGAGGATATGAACATATCAAACACTTGAGGATATGAACATATATGAGGATATCATCATATAATTTTCATGATCTATCTGAGGTGGGCATTCCCATGCTCAGCTTTATAAATTCATTTCATGTACATAGAAACGATAGTCGTCTACATATGCAGACTGGTGATTCTTCAAATTTAGAGTCATCGTCCTTGGTTCGGATGACCATCTGTGCAGCTTCTTTGTATATTTGATGTCTTTATATCCTTGAATATATCATAGCCCAAATGGATGAAACTAGATCTGGGGTCTTCAAACTCGTTCAATATTTGCCCAATGTACAAGTCAATCCATGTGAAAATATGTTCAGAAGTCGAACATGGAAAGACATCACCTGATTACCAGCCAATAATGTGAGCTATTAACAGACGTGAGAGGAATCACCAATAATGATAATGATCCTCAAGGTACTATAATACCATTCACATGGTGTGAATATATGATCTGATGTCGAACACCACGCAAAATCTTTTAGTCGAAGGCCATTGTTGTTAACCTATCACCGGAAGTGAGAAACTTTCCATTGAGGCATGCAAGCTTCAAAGTACTGAAAGGGTTGTTTCTAAGCCAACTTCTTGGATAGTGAGCTGATGTTGACAAGAAGTGACCTGTCATTGGAGGGCCTTAATGTATCCCACATCTTCGACATGAAATGAAGCAAATGATTTCTGGAGGTGAAAATGATTTGACAACACAAGGTTCAGGAATGGTGGTCATGAAAAATGAAGGTTGAAGGTATTGTAGTGGATGAGGCATTAACTGGATTGTGGTTTCTCAACTGAATGACTTCTCTTGAACATATCGGTGACACTAAGATGGATCAGTAGCGTTAACCCCAACAGATGGATGGTGTGGAAGACCAATGGTGATATGACCAATGAACGGAATAACGCAACCCGACTCAATCAGGGTGACAGAGTGAAAGTGTCATGTTAAAGAGCGACCTACTACCATAAATTTCTTCAAGTTTTCTTCCCTTTTTCCCCAGTCATTGCTGACTAGTACCTCTTTATTTTTGTCAAGCTTGAGGAGGATAACATATGCTTGTTCTATAATTTTTCCTTTAGGCAAACCTGTCGCTTTGTTTTAACGAGTCAAGCGATAGTTAAACTTGTTCTTGTCTAGGTGGACAAGTTTGTCGCTATTGTTTTAATGAGTTTAATGACAAAGATAACTCGGTCCTTTTCATGTTTAGAGAGTTTGAGAAGGGACGAAAAGCGGACTCTGTCTTGTCTAGGATGAGTTTGTCGTTGTTGTTTTAACGAGTTTAACGATAATGATAACTTGGTCCTTTTCATATTTAGAGAGTTTGAAAAGGGACGAAAAGGAAACTCTAGCAGCTATTTTTCGTAGATTAATTCCTTAAGTTCGAAAAAGGATAAAATAATACAAAATGGATGACTTTTTGATCACTTTAACGAGTTGAAAAAGACAAGCGCTCAAACTTTTTCATGAGATAATCCCTCGGGTTCGAAAAATATTAAAATATATAGGATGGATGGAACTTCCAATTACTTTAATGATCTAGAAAGGCCAATCACTCGACAATCTTTTCATATTTAATGAGTCTGAAAAGAGTTTAAAGGAGACTCGTTTTTCAGGAATGAGTAGTGTGTAGGGTAGCAACTGGTTCCAGGTAAGCTTGGAACTTCTCAAAACATGGTGATGTGAAGAGGTTGGCTAATAAGACGACTCGTCATAGCTGTTCCTCAAAAAGGGTAAACAACCAAGTGGAGGTGTATGATCGGCCAAAAGAATGGAGGTGATGGGAGGTACACAACCAAGGCTCAAAAAGCTGACAGCATGGCAATCACAAAGGTTAATTACCCAAGGTGGGTTCATTTTTTAATGAGCTTGACCCGTGGGGGAACTATGCTCGGTGGTCAGTTTATTTTTTAATGAGCTTAAACCATGGGGAACTATGCTCGGTGTTTAGTTTTTTCTTTTTATGCAAGCTCGAAATGAAAAAACTAAAAAAGCCAAGAAAACGACAACACTAAAAAGCTAGAAAGATAAAAAGCTAAAAAGCTAAGAAACAAAATTGAAAAAAGTGTTACATGCCCCCAGCATGGTGAAAAGGAGAGTCTCCAGTAGCCGTATGGAAACTTCTGAGGTTAGGTAGGATGGTTTTGTTCACAGAATAGACAAAACACTTCCTTGTCTTCATCCACAGAATAGACAAAGGTGAATGGCGTGTCAGACCAATCACATAACCTTCATGGAAACCATGTTAGGTAGGATGGTTTCATCCGCAGAATAGACAAAAAACTTCCTTGGCTTCGTCTACAGAATAGATGAAGGTGAATGGTGTGTCAAACCAATCACATAACCTACAGGGAAACTTATCTTTTCAGCTGGGTTCGTCCGCAGAATAGACAAGGGTGCATGCCCCCTAAACTTCGTTACATTCACCAAAATACTCCTGGAAATCAAGTGGATGGAATGAAGGTTGAAGAGACACTCTTGATGCAAAAGGACCATTTAGGGATGATGTTTGACTTGGAGCTGTGCTTGAACCTAGAAATGAAAGCTGGTCAACAGTGACAATTTTTCCTTCATGCGGGAAACACATCACTCGAAAGAGTGCTAAAACAACAGTCTCCATCTTATAAACATAGTCACATCCAAGGAGTAGATTGTAATCTAATGGTCCTGGGACTCCCATCATGTTTAGGTGAACAATTTTCCTTCTCAAAGTTATCAATAACTTAGGAAGGATCCCTAATGGTCGACTGGTTCCTTTGTTAAAGCCTGACAAATTCTATGTAACAGGCATAAGCGATGGCGAACCAAGCGCTTTCCAAGAAATTAAGGAAAGGATACTCACTGATGCCCCTTCATCTATGATAATGCCTGACACGATCATTTTGTAAACTTGTACTATGATCCAGAAAGGTACATAACAAGGAACACAGGATCTTGCTAGTTGATTCCAATCAAAGAAGGTGACTAGACTACTTGGAGGGGGTGCCAAATAAACGGAAGAAATAACCCCTTGATTTACAAGAACTGGGGGATTTTCCTCCTATTGTGAAGTGTTGGGTTGTGTTATATTCTTTCCACATAGTTAACAGGGGGTTTGAGGGGTACCCGTAACCCCACTTTATGGGGTACGGGGCAGCGCCCCGGAAAATTTTGGTTTTGGACCCTATGTTAGGTT
>APFE030533366.1:0-26277 GCA_000404065.3 Pinus taeda
TTTGTTCCTAGAGTATATCCTCTTCTTTTGACCTTTCTTGCTCCTTTTCTTCTTCCTCTTCACACTCTATGTAGAATAATTTCTTCTCAGCACACTTATGACCTTTAGTGTATTTGCTATCACAACTGTAACAAAGCCCTTTTGCTCTTTTTTCTTCCAATTGTTGTGGTGTCAACCTTATAGGTTGTGGAATACTAGGGACAACACTTCCATCTTTATAGTTGTGAGTGGTATGCTTCTTGGTTGCCATAATTTTGCTTTCCATTTTTCTTGCTAACCTGAATGCCTCCTCTAATGAATCAGGTTCCCAAAGGCGAACATCATGTTGGATATTATCCTTTAAAGACCCTATGAACACATCAATCCTATGCTCCTCTGGAATATCTTTTACCCTTATGTTCAAATTTTGGAACTCCTCAATGTGCTCCATTATTGAACCCTTTTGTTTGAGACTTATCAATTGACTAAAAAAAGTGTTGCTTTTTGTATCCTCACAATGTGCTATCAATTCTTCCATAAAAATTGCCCAAGTGATAAATTGTTTACGAGAGCAAAGCCATTGAAACCATACAAACTGATTTGGTTCCAAATATAAAGTTGCAATACGTACCTTTTGTGTTTTGCACATTATTGAGATCGAAAAATTGCTCCATCTGTAATATCCATGTTGCGGGATCCTTGCCATCAAACTTCCTCATATCGATTTTTGGAACATGGTGGGTCTTCGATCCAACATTAGAGTCTATGGAATCATGATTAACATTTCTTTTGTTGTCATCATGATTTTCCTTTAGTACTCTTTCACCATTAGTGACCATTTCTTGTAGCAACTTATTCATATTTATCTTCAATTCTTCCATCTTATCATCCATGCCATGAATTTTAGCGTCCATGCCATTCATCTTAGCTTCCATGCCATCCATCTTAGCTTCTACGCCTTTCTTTAAACAATCCATATTAGCTTCTACAACTTTCTTTAAACTATCCATCTTAGCTTCTACATCTTTCCTTAAACCATCCATCTTAGATTCTGTTGCTTTTTGTGCAGTGACACTTGTTGCACTTGTTCTTGTAATTTTGATATATCATGTAGCATTTCTTCCCCCTCTTCATGAGTCATGCTAGAGCTTTTCAGGTTGCTTACTAGGTTTTTGCATTTTCTTCATCCGGGCATCAATTACCGAAAAAAATGCTCTACTAGCCCTTTGAATTCCTTCAAAATAAATTTTCAAACCAATCTTAAGCAAAAATTTAAAAGAATCTACACACATTTTTTCACTTTGTAGGAGCTCGATATTGCCTATGATGTATCTCTGTACTTTTAGATCATCCATTTTTGAAATTTTGACCTGCAGTAATCCTCTGTGTCCTCTTTCCAATGCAACTAGTCTAATCCAAATTGGATTCTCCAAGGAAGAGTTATGTGAAATCTCCCACAGTGACCTGATTATAGACTAGTTCAATAGAGCGAACTTTTACGACATGCCACGAGTCACTATTTCGACCTTTGGGTTTACAAAATATATACAAGAAACTACAGTTCGTCCTCTTTCTGTACCTTCTTACGAAATTTCAATCCGATGCTCATAGAGAAAGTTATGATGATTTTCCCCAGGTCACCTGTTTGGAATGTAATTTACGAGTCTACAAAAAGACCAACTTCCTCAGATCATATATCCTCAAATATAGCACAAACAGCTCTGAAATTCTGACCCGAGCTTCAGCTCCATTTCTTCTCAAATGGGTTTTTTTTTTAGCTTCTGAAACATCGCATAAAAAAAGTTATAGTGAAAATTCCACGATGACCTATTTGGAGTAGCGAAACCCTAGAATCCAAAGCTCTGATGCCAAATGTTATGAAACCATCTCAAGAAAAGATAAAAAAGATAGATCAACGCCTTAGAATTCAGCCTCTTCGAGGGGGAAACCTCCTTTACATTACATAAATGAACAATTCTTGGATGATTCAAATGACAAAACCTCCTTTCTATATAGAGGAGTCTAAGGAGTCACAATATAACCTAGCCGACCTAACAATAATAATATAAAGCGACAAAAATAACAATAGAGGGATTCTATGGGGCACAGTAATAAAAATATGGGGACATTAGGGGCACAACGATATTAATAAGGGATACAACTACAATAGTAATGGGGTAATCACTAGTATTATAGGGACCTAACACCTTTGTATGGATATGAAACAAAAGTTCCCAGTTAGGACCATGCAAGATCGGACCTCGGAAGGTCAGTTCTTTGATTTTCTCAAAAGCTACTCCACAATCATCTGTCCATAAAAATTCTACATCCTTAGTTAAGAGCTGAAAAAGTGGGAATGCTATCTTGGAATTTTTTTCTATAAAATGCCTATAGTAACATACCTGATTCGGTGTCTTGGGTATAGGAAAATACATAATTACCTTTACCATGGCAGGATCAACTTGTATTCTAGCAGTTGAAAGCAAATGTCCTAGCACTGCTCCCTCTTCTCTCATCATATGACGTTTTGTTGTACTTAGAGACACATGCATTTGTTTACACCTTTAAAAACTTTCTCCAAGTTTTCCAATCCTTCTTCAAATGACCCTCCATGTGGTGTGAAGTCATCCATATAGATTTCAAAACTATCGTCGAGTAAGTTAGAAAAAGTCACTAGTATTTCCCTCTGAAAGGTAGCAGGCACATTACAAAGACCAAACAGAAGGAATCGGTAAGAGAATTTTCCCCAAGGTCATGTAAAGGTGGTTTTTCGTTGATCCTCAGGAGCTATTTGGATTTGGTTATACCCACAAAAGCCGTCTAGGAAAGAGAAGAACTTCTTCACGGCTAGGGTATCAAGGACTTGGTTGATAAATGGTAGAGGGAAATGAAATTTCAAGGTTTCTTTATTTAGCTCCCTATAGTCTTCACAAATCCTCCATTTACCATTATTTTTTGGAACAATGACCAATGGGGGTACCCACTGATAGTCTGAGATTGGGTAAATAAATCTTGCATCCAATAACTTCTGGAGCTCCTCTTTTACAATGTTCTTCAAGGTAGGGTTCATCCTTCTTTGAGGCTGTCTCATGAGTCGACTGTATTCTTTAATATAAATATGATGAGTACACAAATCAGCAAGGATACCTTTCATGTTGGTATAATCCCAAACGAAATCTTCTTTCTATTCCTGAAGGATCTTCAAGAGTTGTTCAGTCTGGGCTGGTGAAAGTTTCGGGTTGATATTCAGTGTATTCCCTGGCTCGATCTCCACCGGAATGCTGTCAGAGAATGTTGTTACATGAATATCTTCATTTTCGATTTCTGATCCGATAGTGTCCTGTGTTTTGCAGCTCATGATAGTTTCCAAAAATTGTCGACATGGATTTAGAACAACATGAGGGTTGCTAATAAAAGTGTTGATAGTATCATCCTCTGTCTCGTTCTTAAAGCAGAGCGCTTGCCCCATGGAGAGCACTGGTTGGAGTTCCTGATGTTTAGCTTAAATCCCATCCAAAGACAAAGAGTTATGTTTTGGCTTTTTCTATGAACTTAGTTCTGCAAGGGGATAGAGAATAATATTTTTTGTATTTTCCCCATTAGAAATTATCATGTTTCCTAACCGACACCCAATATAGGCATCAACGGTTGTAAGTCAAGGTCGTCAGAAAATAAGGGGATGACCACCAGCTAGGGACTGTGTATGTAGGACTAGGGTATCAATGGGATAGTGCTAAGAATCTACCGAGATTCTTATGTCTTCTAGTTTCCCTATCGGTCTAATTGTAGATCTGTCAGCTAGCTCTAATACTATAGGGGTAGGCTTAAGATCACACAATCTGAGTGTAATCATGGTTTTAGAAGTAATTGCATTAATTACAGTGCCCAAATATACAAGTACATTTGGAATATCCACACCATTAATATGGACTATTAGAATCAGATTCCCAGGATCCCCATATTTTACAGGCATAGCTTTTCTGAGCATAATGTCAGATAATCTCCCATAACATGAATTGTAAGTGGATCCTTTGTTTTCTTCCTAGGTCTCTTGGAACAATATTCTCTGATAGTTTTAGCGTAAATAGGTACATCTTTCATGGCTTGAAATAGGGGGATTTTTACCAACAGATTCTACAATTCTCCTAAAAGATCAAATTTCGGTTGAGGGACCTGCTTACTCAGGGCTAATCATTCTGGATAATGAGGATTAGTATGAGAGGCCTGAGTAACAGTCAAATGAGAAGGAGAATGTTCCATAGATGGTTGGGTTGTCTCATCCCTGACTGCTTGAGATTCTCGATTTTCATCATCAAGATGTTCAACAATAACGAGTGATTTAGGAGCATTTACTACCTAGCCAAACTGAAAATTTATCTCATTAAACCCTGTAGTAGAAATGCTATATAAAGGAAGGTTGAGGGTGTCTACTTGTTGAGCGCCCTTATTGTTTGGATTTGTGTTTGGTTGAATGGGAAGTTGAGGTCAAAGAGGAGGATTATTGGAGGAAACATTAGAGGAAAGAAGTAATTATTGTTGTTGTGTAGGTTGAGGAAATTGAGCAGCAGGGGGAGTAGGGCTATGCTAGCTTTGAGACCATGAACAACTTGAGTTAGGTTGAGGACACCATGGTTGCCAAAGTGGGTACTGATAGTACTGAGGCCAAAAAGGAACTGACTGAGGATCCATATTATAATATTGAAAAGGATCCTGAGACATACCTAGGTTTAAGACTGATGATCATGGCTGCCATGGTTTCTTAGACCCAATAAAGCATAGTTGATCTGGTTCTTCACTCGTCCCTTGAAATACTAGCTTTAGTGCTGGAAGAGATGTACATGCACCGATGGAGTTACTATGTTCACAAATAGCACATGTCTCTATAATGTCTAGTGGACACTCCTTCAGTGGATGTTTCTTCCTACACCAAGGGCAAAAAATAGCCATGGTTCTTTCCAACTCCATCTGTTTCTGTTTTGCCTGCAATGTATCCATTTGGGAAGATAATGTGCTTAGGATATTAGTTTTCAAATTATCAGCAAGTTCCCAATTTATGCTTTTGTGATTCCCTCGCTTGATGCTTTGAAGGTTCGGACTCCCTCTTTATTCCTTGCATCTCCCCTTGAACATTGAATACAGAGCTCACAGATGGTGTCAAAATATTCTTCAAATATATCCCCTTTACCTACTATGTTTAATAGCTCCAAAGATTCTTCGCTTAGGGCCCAGAGAAAAATAATTTTCAAGATATCCTTATCTAGTTCACTGTGGCCAAATCTCTCGAGAGTGTACTTAAAACGCTCCACACAACCCTCCATATTTTCATCCTCCTTCTGCATGAATTTAAATATTTCTTCCTTAATGTCACGGGATTTAAAGTAATCTTGATATTTTTCCAGAAAGGCCTTCTTCATGTCATCCCAGGTAGAGATGGATTTTCCTCCTAGACCCATAAACCATCACAATTTTGTCCCTTTTAATGTAGCAAGAAAAAATTTCATCTTTTGAGCATCATTGACATAGTCATATCTTCTACAAATGATATCAAATTCAAATAGGAAAGTGTTTGGATATTTCGTGGAAAGCCCATGGAAGCTTCACAATGCGTTCAGTGGAATAGGCTTCATTGGTGCATCACTCATGATATCCCCAATTCGGAATTCAATTGAAGATGTTGCGGGTTCCATAAATACTTTCCAATACTCGCTTGGAACTTCAACAGGTTCTTTTTGTGTAACAAATGATTATCGAACTTTAACGGCACTCCCCTGATCGTGAGGTGAAGAGAATCCTCTAAAGTCTCCTTCTTCAACCCTTGGGTGGATCATTTCTTTTGACCCTTTGTTGGCCACTTCCTCCCTGTCTGATATTAGAGGAGGTGTTTCTGATTCCTCTAGTTTTCTGCTTCCTGCTTCTCCTCTAGTTGTTGAAAGGGATACTTCCAACCCTGGAGGCTGTATAGGTTGTTCCATAGAATGCCCTTCACATTTTTTCTGAACATTCACCCTAGTCATAGCTTTGGAAGAGGCTTCTGATGAAGATTTTACAATAATCTCTTGGGTATAGGTATTTCTCCCCAAATCCTTCCTTCCTTGCCTTTGGGGTCCTCCTCTGCCCCTTTTATTTGAACCCTTGTTCATACATTTATTGGAAAGAAAACATTAAAACTTTCATGGCTCAAGACCTAGAGCAAGGTGAAAAATTATTTCCCTCCCCGGGATGAGAGGATGATTCGAAAATAGTGAACCAACGAAAAGAAAACTAAAGATCAGGACCTAGAGCAAGGTGAGATATTCTTTCCCTCCCTAGGACGAGAGAGTGGCTCTTTCAAAAAAAAAAAAAAAAAAAAGACTACAAAAAAAAATTCTAATCTCAGGACTTGGAGCAGGGTGAAAAAAATATTTTCCTCCCTAGGACGAGAGAGTGGCCTCTATAAAAATAGAAAAGAAAACGAAAAATAAAAACCAAAGAAAAACAGCTAGGGCTCGGGATCTGGAGTAGGGTAATAATTCCCTCCCCAAAACAAGAGATTGGTTTCTATGAAATAAACAAAACAAAAAAAGAAACTGAAAGAAAAAGAAAACAAAATGCTACACTCAAGACTTAGAGCAGGGTAGCAAATTCCCTCCCTAAGACGAGAGATTGATATGTAGATCAATGTGGATTGTGTTCTTGCACCTTGTTAGCCTCCCCGGCAACGGCGTCAAAATGTTGGTGTCTGAGTGTGAATAACTATTCAACCCTTTTCCACATTTAATTTATCAATCCGGGTGCATATATTATTTTAAGGTAACATGCAAATATGCGGGTGACAGCAACACAATCCAATCATAGATCACAAATTTAATAACTGAATTAAATAAAGAACTATTGTGACAGTGAATAAGAATAAATTGTAGAATTATAAATGCATTCACAACAATTTAAGTAAAGTACTATAACAACAATTAAAATGAACCAACGGAAATAAAATAACAACACATAGAAATAACGCAGCACCTGATCAAAACAATGGGCCCAACTCTTTGACCAGGACTGCGATGGATTTACAACTTATAGAGAGAACAACAAAATAGCTTTCATTCAATTAAATAAACATTCTTCTATTACAATCTTAGTCTCTTGCACAACGAACCCGCTTCACAACCTTGAAACCCTTCTTATACAATTGTTCAGAGAAACTGTTCCTCAAATCTGGCAACTAATGTCTTCAAATATACAATTGTTAAAACAACCAAACTAGTTGTCGAGGGAGAACACGAAAGGTCTAGAATAGGTCTGGAATTTGTCATGTTGTTACAGTGTTGCAGAAATGGTGCTATAAGCTCGGAGTTTCTTCTGTGATCTGCATATGCGACCCCTTTGACCACCGGATCTATGGAAATGATAGAATTAGTAACTCACGTAGGTGAAATCCCCATGACTATTACTTCTTTAATTAAACATTACAAGAATACAATTGAAGGGTTTTTACCTTGTACATTTTAGAGCAATTAATGAATATTAATGATACAAAGGAGTGAGAGAGAGAGTGAAAATGGAGGGAAAAAGCATGTAGATTTGGTGCCCAACAACTAGTCATTTATTGGTGTAGAATTGGAGGTAGGGTCATTTTCCTTCTTCAACATGTCCTTGCCTTCTTCGTCATAGGGTAACCATATCATAAATGATATGTCATCAAACATATTCTACATCATGTAGTCTTCCATTATTAGGATCACCAGAGATAAGGTCATCAAGGATTATGGCTTCACATTATCAAAGATTTGTCATGTCATCATGTGTTTTTCATCAAGATCATTGGAGTTAGGACATGTCATAATGTGTATGTCACAAAAATCATCAAGAGCTTCTAGATCATCAAGGTGTCTTAACATATTTATCAAACATGAGTTGTAGTCATCCTATGGCATGTCAGGAATATTTTCCAATGCCAAATTGACATCAATGAAAAACCTAGATTAACAGGCCCTACATAAGGACCAAGGGAGTTTAGTGAATTATGTTTGGTACTTGGAAGGGGGAATGTTTAAATCATCAAGAGCACATATGGAAGGTGTTGGGTAATCAAACATGAGAAAACTAGAGATAAGAATCTAGGTTAGAATTGTGCTACTAAGCTTTTCAAGCAAAACCCGAGAAAATTAAGTTAAGTAATTGCATAATATTAATTATTTTTGTGTGCTCCTTGACGACCATGGAGTATAAATACATAGAGATAGTGGGTGTTAGTCAGTAAATTGAAAGGATGGGTAAAGAGATAAAACGCCTGAGTATACAAAGAGCTCGAACTCCTAAGCTTACAAGAGGACCAAGAAAAACAAATTAGGGGAACGTTTAGGGATAATGGTTTTACCAACAAGAAAACAAAAGCCACATAGAAGAAACCTCATCGGTGGCCAAAGGGAAGTTCCTCGAGTAATCCTTGTGAGATACCCTGCAAGTACAATGACAACCTGAAGAAGAAGCAATAAAACTATGTTGAAATTTGGCAGCTAAGGGATAAATTTCCTTGAATAAAATCTCATTTCTAACAATTCTAGAGTGATTTTTTAAAAATAGAAAGTCATGCCTATCATTTCAAGCATGACTTTCCAAAAATAGTAAATCGCCTTACTTCAATTGGTAATCAAGTATAGTTGATGGAAAATCACTAAACTTATAATTAATCAATCCTAATAGTTCAATCTCGACCTAATCATCAACATTATTATTATTATTATTATTATTATTATACTTAGAAACTCAGATCCCAGGGTGAAGCAGCTTCAAGGGACCCATGGGTATTGAGAAATTAGTGTGGGATATGGATGGGTTGATAGCTCGTATTTGGATCTAAACATGTATTATGAACTCGGTCATGAACGAATCGATAGATAATGTGCTAGCACCATGTGGTGGTGATGAGGTTGACGGGGAAAACCATGTGGGTGCCATGCGGTGGATGAATGGATGACATGGCATTAAAAATTTAAGTGGCCATAACTTTTGATCTTAAGGTCGAATGAAGACAAATTTTATATCACCGAAATTGTCTCGACAAGAGAAGCGTGATTAAGTCATCCAGATGAACATTTATTGAAGTGAAAAAATATAAAAAAAATTAGACCCCATTTCCATAAAGAAACTTTGGATTTCGGGTTAGCATAGTAACCACCTCATTCTAACTAGTGTCGTAAGGTGGGGTTATGGTAGGGGGTGATTACAAGATTGAACACTACAATGTCTTTACTACAGTACATGATATCAAGAGGATGCTACTGAACCAACACTTTTCTCTCAAGAAGTTGGATTCAATATTAGTTCACGTTGAAGGTCACCTTCTTTGCAAATATGATAATGCTACTATGTCTGGTTTGAGTGCTAGAGATATTTCTTCCTTTTCTTATTTTGATTCCTAATGATATCTATGACCATTTGTTGTGACTAGTTTATGTCTTGTGGTATAGTAGTGTACTAGAAATTTTGGTTTTTGGTATCGGTTGCTCCACTAAAGATTATTGTGTGAATTTTTCTATTTGGGGCTTTGTAATAGTTAATGTAATTTTAGTAGATGATAGAAAATCCCAGCTACACTAGGAGCCAATAGGGATATCTCTTGTGATTAGGTGGCTACAAAGTGTTTCAGCTACGCAAAACTTGTGTTCATCTCATAATATAAAGCATTTTAATTAAAAAAAATCATAAATGTATTATTTTCATAAAATAAAATAAAATAAAATGAAATTCTAAAATATTATAAATGTCTAAATGACGAATCTTCACCAAGCTCATTTTCTACGGGGAGGGATGGCTCTGTAGTTCGGTAAAGTTTTGACCTTGAGGTCTTCGAAAATGTTTGGATAGCAAAATATGTCGCTAGCATTTTATCCCCGCTAGTAGGCAAGACTAGCTCTTACATTAAAGATTCCAATCAATTTGTCAAATTCATTAAAAATGCTAAATTAGATCCCGGAGATAAAATTGTCAGTTTTGACGTTGTCCAGCTCTTCACGAAAATGCCCCTAGATGAAGCGATTCAAGTGGTTAAAGAAGTGGCAGACCCCCAAACTGCAAAATTAGCTGAAATTTGTCTTCGCTCCACCTTCTTCTCCTTCCAAGGTGAAATATTTGAACAAACATCGGGTGTTGCTATGGGATCACCTCTTTCGCCGATTGTAGCAAACCTCTTCATGGAAAAATTCGAGAAGAAGGCTCTAGATACATACCCATTAAAACCTAAATCTTGGGTTAGGTTTGTAGATGACACCAGTGTCAACTGGCCTCATGGTGATAATGAACTTAATAAGTTTTTGAACCACCTTAATAGCATATCTGAAGACATCAAATTTACAATGGAGATAGAAGAGAATAATTGCATTCCATTCTTGGACACTCTCCTCATAAGAAGAAATGATGGCTCCATAGGTCATAAAGTATTTAGAAAGAAAGCTCATACCAACAACTACCTGCATGCTGATTCACACCACCACCCAGCTCAGAAGATGGGGGTGTTGTAGACCCTCTTCACTAGAGCTTGTAGAATCTCAAATGAAAACCATACTGAAGAGGAGATCACTTACCTAAAAATAACATTTGCCAACTTAGGATACAATAATAAAAGCATATTCAAGGCCATTCAAAAGGCCAAATCTGATAACAATATAAACAAGGCGAAAGAACCCTTGACTTCCAATGCTTACCTTCCATACATTCAAGGAGTCACTGATAAGATAGCTAAAATCCTCAAAAAGAAAGATATAAAGACTGCATTCAAACCCTGGTCAACCATCAAACAAAGAATGAAATCAGTAAAGGACAGCCAAGAACAGCTTCAGCAAAAAGGGGTGTATGTCATCAATTGCTCATGTGGGGAAAAATATATAGGGGAAACGGGTAGGTCTGTGAGGATTAGGCTCAAAGAGCATAGTGCAGATATCCGTAACGAAAGAACCCGCTCTTCAGCCCTGGCTGAGCATGTTAGTAAAACTAATCACCATATATGCCTTGAAGACGCTAAAGTCATTGCCAATGAAGATCACCATTTCAAACGGAAAGTTAGAGAAGCTATTGAAATCATAAAGCATCCGCGCAACCTTAATAGGGATGGAGGCTTGGAAATTAGCAAGAATTGGAACCCTTTGCTCACCCCCCACGAATAATGCATCTCGCTTAAGAACTCCAAATAATTTGACCTTTAATTAAAAATATATTAACTGAATAAGCAGAATAAAACTATTCCCTTTTAATTTTAGTCATTCATAGATATTATAAAAAAACTTATCAACATTAAGGGCATAAACATATAACATGAGTTCTCCAAAATTCTTGAATCTAAGTTAAACATAGAACTTAGTAACTTATTCAATCAATTAATAAAATAACATATAGCAAATTTCTCTATTTAATTTTAATTAATTAGCAACATAATAAATTAGATTAATAATGCAAATCAATGAATAAGCATAATAAACATAGTATATAAATAATTTATAAGTCAATAGAATGAATAAATTAATAATACGCTTAGTAACTAATTTAATCAATTAATTCAATAACATATAACTAATTTCTCAAATCAATAAATAATAAAACTTGGCATATAAACAATAATATAACCCTCTAAAATTAATTACACAAGACATTAGTTATTATTAATAAATAACATAATATAATGGTAATTTTTAGAATACAACTTATGGAGTAATTCAATCTATTAAATAAAATATCTCATCCCCATTTCTATTCAATTAATAAATTAGCAATATAATAATCTTAATATATCAATAATATTACCTTTTATTAACTAATTAAAAATTATTTACACAATAATGAAGAATTATAAATAGATTACATATTGTAATATAACTTATTACTTAATGCAAACAATTAACAATTAACCACAATTTAATTTTAGATTAATTAAGGAGTATAATAAGTCAATAGAAATAATGAATTAATAATATGCTTAGTAACTAATTTAATCAATTAATTCAATAACATATAACTAATTTCTCAATTTAATTGTAATAAAGTAGCAACATAATAAACTTGGCATATAAACAATGAATAAAACCTCTAAAAAATAATTACCCAAGACATTAGTAATTATAAATAAATAACATAATATAATGGTAATTATTAGAATAAAACTTATGGATTAATTCAATCTATTAAATAAAATATCTCATAACTCATCCCTATTTCTATTAGTAAATTAACAATATAATAATCTTAATATATCAATAATATTATAAGACCTTTGAGTAACTAATTATAAAGCATTTATACAATAATGTAGAATTATAAATAGATTACATAATGGGAGAAAACTTATTAATTAATTCAAACAATTAACACATAACCATTCTCACAATTTAATTTGAGATTAGTTAAGGAGTATAATAACAAACTTATTATATAAATAATAGTATAATCCTAAATAATATGTCAATTACACTTAAACATCAACATGAGAAATCATAATATAAAAAACTAAAAATTATAAGATAATTAGTAGAAACAATAATATTATATTCAACAAACAAAATAATAATATAACCTAAATAATATGTTAATTATTCATTAAACAGGAGAAATCATAATATAAAAAGTATAAATTATTAGATAATTAGTAGGAATAATAATAAGGACAAAGCAATAATAATATATTCAGCAAACATAATATGAAATTAATTCAGGAATTAACTAAAAATAATGGTAAATAATAATATTGAACAGTCATTTGGTCGGCCAGTCTTTAAAGCAAACCTATTGCATATTTATCACAAACCCTTTTCTTTTCTTTTCTCCGTAAATCAGTCCTGATGATGAATCTTGGTCTAGACTCGAAACGTCGACCAATGTAAAGATGAACACTATGGAAAATCTGAATTCCTCTCAGAAACCACACCACAGTAATCTACAATCCAAAAAAAGTCTTGGTTAATTTAACCACATACTACAATAGCTACAGGTGGATGGTATCAGCGGGTGGATTGGGTGGTCGTGTCTGGTAACTCTACGTCTGGTGGTCACGGTGCAAGGAATGTATTAACTACTATGGTCGAGTTGTATGTTTACGGTCTTGAAGCGACTTCAGTGCAGGATAACGAATAAAAAAAAATTCTTCGATGGATGAAGAGTTAGTGGAATACTCCTCAGACCCTTTAGAATTAGTATTGATCTGGAAAGAATATCTACCTCACCAATTGGGAATGGAGCACTTGGTTCCAGATGGATCATTAGAGCTAATGGTCGGCACCCCTACAGTGTCTCCCTCGTCATAAGCCTTTGGAAATACCACTACATTAGGTATTGAACAAAACCACTCTTTGGCAGAAGAGAAGTGCTCGCTAAGATTTCATAGTTTTGAAGAATCGGTGAACCAAATTTGAGACTATGTGCAGCCGCCCCAAGAATAGTTGGTTCCATCTCTGATGACCCAACAATTTCTTGAACAATGTTTAAACCCTAGTTCATCTAATGAGTTGGGTACTGAAACCCTAATAGGGTTAGAAAGTGGGCGTTTTAGAGTAGTATGTTGGTCAAGCTTCCTCGGGGTTTCAATTCATTACAGGTGAAATCCAAGGGCTGAGGGATGATGTAGTACCTATCAAAAGAATAATTGTGGGTGATGGTTTCTTTTCTTTAGCGCAGACTTTAGGGTTAGTAATTCTGAAGTTATTCCCATGCATGGCTCTAGGAACCCTTACGAAGGTTCATCAAAGAAAAGGGATAAGAAATAAAAAAGTACAAAGTTAAGAGAAAGAGTTCAGACGCTGATATTTGGGGAAGGATTTAAGTTAGATGAGGTTATGGATACAACATATCAAGTTCTGGTAGGCAGGGTCTAAGGGAGGAATTATTCAATGACATGATTGAAGAAATGGGTTATGAAGGTTTGGGGCCAAGTATTAGTTGTTATGTCAATAGTAGTTATGATGACCACGGGATGGTTTTCCCTTCATTTCTCAAGGGAAGAACATGCATCATGGGTCCTGACCAAATACTAGAACATTGAAATGGCATCCATCATGATGAAAAGATGGTCTCCACTTTTGACACTGAATGGGAATAGTTGGGGGCAGGTTTGATATGGGTAAGGTTGTTAGGACTACCTCTCCAATTTTGGATAGAAGACATTTTAGGGAGAATTAGGGATGATTTAGGTATTTTCGTGGATTATGATAATTCGTTCCATGAGATGGGTAAAATGGCTTTCACACATATTTTGGTACACCTTGACACTAGGGAGGGTCTAGTGGAATGCTTCAATGGAGGTGTTTTACCAGACTACATCTGGATTATTAAGGAGTGTCGTTTAGGTGTAGTAGGTGTCATGAAGTTGGTTATATCTTTAAGGAATGCCCACTCATTTCCAAGGAGAAGGCTTTCAATGATGTTTTTGGTGGAGATGAAGGTACAATTGGCAATAAAGATGCCTCAAATGTTATGTTGTAGACTCCATAAAAGATCTCAGTTCGATAGATAAAGGTGGCGAGTAGGGATGATGGCCAATGAGAGTCTACGCCAACTTAGACATTTGCAATTGTTACTCATTTGCGAGCATCTTCATCAACTCCCTATGCGCCCCCCAGGTACTAATTTTTCTTTCCCATCCTCTTATCTTATATTTTCATTGAATCCATATAATTATTTTGCTCTATTTAGTCATGCTAATAATCACAGGGTGGTACTATGATCTATCTTTATGAAATATAAGTGTTATTTCTTTCCCCATGGTCTCGGTTCCTATATGTTTCCTAACACCTTTCCCCGTAGTCCCTACATTGACCCATGCTTCAAAGCCCTCAATGATGGATATATCTACAAAATATAACTCTAGCCATAGATACAAGATGACCTTCATTATATAAACTACCAAAAGTATTGGGGGGGTATAGGTCTTTCATCTCCTCCTAAGATACCCAAAGTTCCCAGAGGTAGACAATCCAATATTTTGAAAGCCATTCATAAGGCCCATATGGATTTAGCAAAGGGAAGACAATTTTCACTATATGGGGTTCTTAGAGAAAAATGCACCCCAGACATGGTTCCCGGATGAAGTGGACTTCTTTTAACTGTCAAGGGTTGGCTAGCCCTGCCCAAAAACTAGCCCTCTGAATAATATTTGAGTCTAAAAGGTTTGATGTGATGTTATTACTAGAAACAATGGGGAATCACAAGAAAAGTGTATCTTTACTAGAATCTATGGATAAGTGGTGGTATTTCCATGCCCTAGGTGCTAGAGGTTGATCTAATGGAATTTCTATATGTATTAACAGTGGAATGATGAAGCTGGTGAATGTATGGGGTAGGGAACATGTACTAGTGGTGAATGTAATCCCTAAAGAGTTAGGCTTTGAAATAAGGATTGTAAACATTTACAGGCCATGTCACAATCACATTTCATTTTGGGAAGATATTATGGGTTTATCATTCATGCAAGTTGAGAATATAGTATTAGGTGGAGAATTGAATTTTTCACTGGGTCATCCATAATCCTAGGGGACTCATGCCGAGGTGGACTTGCTCACTGGTTGTTTTAAGAAATTATTGGAGAATAATAACTTTATTGATATGGAAGTAGCATGGCTCCAACCCACCTAAAAGAACCGTTGAACAGGAAATCCCATGTTAGCTAGGTGTATAAACAGATTTCCGATCAAGGAATCTATTGGAAATAATACTGAGAGGGGGGTGAATTAGTATAATCAGATCAATAATTTTATTTCCCAAACAGATTTATATATGTTACTTCAATGAAGTGAACTAGCATGTACACACGACTGTGCTTAAAGAAACCAACGTATATGCAGAGAACTTGTGATTTAGACAATTTATCAAGTGTTGAGCTTAAACCAATATATCAGAGATTTATTAGATAGTGCAACAAAAACAGAATAAAGCATCACACATAAGCAACACACATGAACACCAAGATTTAAGGTGGAAACCCAATGTGGGTAAAAGCCACCTGCTGCTAGTGTCTCTGTCTTCTTTTAATAATAAGAAAATTTGTTTACAATATTGTACTGGTGCAGAGTCATACCAATACGTAAGCTTCTACCTACAGAAGGTTACAACCTTATCTCATTCTCTAGCTTCTACTGGAAGGGAGCTACAACCCCCTAGCTCTTGTACTAGCCGATATGTTTACTAGTATGTAGGTGCGGCCTACTGAGGGCTCCAACCTTCACTCATTTTCGAGTTACTACTGGAAAGGGGCTCCAACCCCCTGCCTCTTGTACTGGCTGATATGTTTACTAGTATGTAGGTGCCAACCTATAGAAGGCTACGACCTTCTCTCTTCCTCCAGGGACCGCGTTTCATAAATTTTCAAACTAGATACTCCTGGTACACAACAACACTATATGTAGGCCACAATTTGAAGGCCATGTCTCATCAAATTTTCACACTGGACCCATCAAATATTTTAAACTTAAACTACGTCAACCAATATTCAGTTGATCTGAATAATTAGATCACTAACACCAGAACACTGTGCTGAACCCAGAACCTTGCATCATTTAGAACCAGTTGTAACCTCAAAAAGCAGGCATTAGAGTGTATACACTACTTAGCTGCATCCAACTTGCGTGTATACGCTACTTCTGTGAATTAAACCTGCGTATGCCTTCAAAACTACTGTAAACATAAACGTTTGAATCAAGTCTATACCAATCATCAATATACTAAATATCTACAGAGCTTTACACAGGTAGGGATAGAGATCACTTCTTCTCACTTATACAATCAATCAATCAAATGCCAACCTTCTTATGCATTCAGTTTTACATTCAGATCTAAGAAGACTTCATTGACAGATAGTGGTAAAACAATAGAATTTGATCAGATAGATCTGTCAGATATGAAAATAAGCTTTTCTTTTGTATGCGATACTTGAAAGAACCAAACCTGCATGTACATGCTCTTTGGTCGAGAGAACCTACGTACAGATCTGAAAATATTGACTCAGAACTTTGCTGCAATTCCAGACTTCAGCCAAACTTAGATCATGATATATAACAAATAGAACAGGCACAAAACATCAGATCTAGTCTCAACCAATATCAAATCATTCAAGAATAAGTCATTTGAAGTCTCATGATTCCTGATCCAATATTGAACTCAAGGTGCACATGAATATTTCAGATCCAGTCCCAAACACAACCCTGCAACATAAAATATACTTCAGATAGAAGTATTCCTTAGAATCTTATTGTTTTCTCCTCCTTATATACTCTCAGGCCTTTCTCAATACCTTGGACCAAAACCACTTAGGACCAATACCTTGGACCAAATACCTAGGGTCAATATCTTGGACCAAATACCTCAGACCAAATACCTTGGATCAAAATACCTTGGACCAAAAACATGGTTTTCCAACATGTATGCACTTTTCCTCCTATGAAAGTGTGTGTATACGTTAAAGACTACTTTGTTCTGTTAACCCGCATGTATACGCTTCTTGGACAAATTGAACCATCATATACCTCTCTTTGTTCATTCTTTGGAGTCTGATCTATAATCCTTTGTTGTTGACCTATTACACTATGAACTTTCATCTGAGTGAGTTACCATCAAGGAAAATACCTGTATCATAATGCCAACAAGCTCCCTCTTTGGACTTGATGGAAACAACAACACCAAGACACTCTGTTGGGTCCCTATAATACTAGTGATTACCCCATTACTATTGTAGTTGTACCCCTTATTAATATCGTTGTGCCCCTATTGTCCCCATATTGTTATTAGTGTGCCCCCATAGAATCCCTCTATTGTTATTTTTGTGGCTTTATATTATTATTGTTAGGTCGGCTGGGTTATATTGTGACTCCTTAGACTCCTATATATAGAAAGGAGGTTTTGTCATTTGAATCATCCAAGAATTGTTCATTTATGTAATGTAAAGGAGGTTTTCCCCTCGAAAAGGCTGAATTATAGGGTGTTGATCTATCTTTTCTATCTTTTCTTGAGCTGGTTTCATAACATTTGGTATCAGAGCTTTGGATTCTAGGGTTTCGCTGCTCCAAACAGGTCATCATGGAATTTTCGCTATAACTTTTTTTCTGTGGGGTTTCAGAATCTAAAAAAAAAAACCCATTTGAGAAGACATCGCATTGAATCTCAGGTCCGAATTTCAGAGCTTTTCGTACTATAATTTCGGAGATATGATCTGAGGAAGTTGGTCCTTTCGTAGAATCTTGAATTGCATTCAAAACAGGTGACCTGGGGAAAATCGTCATAACTTTCTCTCTGAGCATTAGATTGAAATTTTAAGAAGGTACAGAAAGAGGACAGACTGTAGTTTCTTTTAAATTTTTTCAGAGCCAAAGGTCAAAACAGGGACACGTGGCACGTTGTACAAGTTCGCTCTACTGAATTAGTCTATAATCAAGTCACTGTGGGAGATTTGGCATAACTCTCCATTGAAGATCCAATTGGGGTTAGAATGGTGGCATTGGAAAGAGGACACGAAGGGGAACCATAGGTCGCAATTTCAG
Source organism: Pinus taeda (assembly GCA_000404065.3). NCBI lineage: Eukaryota > Viridiplantae > Streptophyta > Pinopsida > Pinales > Pinaceae > Pinus > Pinus taeda. The sequence continues at coordinate 18,468 of APFE030533366.1, forward strand.
AACGGGATGATCTGAATTTTTTTTTTTTTTTTTCTGAATAAAGACTATGCTATTAATATTAAAAAACGAAAAAATATGTACAAAGAGGATTAAACCTCTAAGAGTGCCGTAGCCATCTCTCTGCCAAGAAATCTTTACAAAACTGGTTGTTCCTTCTGCTTTGAAGAACGTTGAAGATTGCCTAAAGAACTAAAACAGACCTAGATGGAACTAGAAATAAACCTTACAGGACTAAAAATTAGGCTAAAAGCCAGATTACAAAAAGGAGAACATGACTGATAGCTGGGCTTTAGCCAAATTAGAAAAATCCCTACATCTGGTCGGCCGCAAGCTGGAGATATTCGTTGCCAAACATCCTGAACTAAACCAAGAAAATTGGAAAACAAAAACAAAGTAGCTACCCTGATGCTGCAAGCGTTGTACTGACACTTACTTGGCTTCACCAGTACCCTGTTCATTGCCCTTGTCTGGGGTGCGCTCCCAAGTAACCATCACTCCATCTTCGACCTCCATTGAATTTCCTTCCAGAGGGAGCTTGAGATATAATAAATTTGCATAGTTGTTAGCTGGCTCACTTTCCATAATGTTCTCCTGAGAAGAGGCCTGCGGTGTTCTTTCCATGCCCTGAGAATCCCCTTCCCTCCCCTCTGAAGGATCATTAGGGATATCTTCCTCCAGACGGCTCTGCGACGAATTGACCGATGGAGAAGGCGATTGTTCCTTTGAAGCTGCCTCCGGGCTGACGAGATCCTCATCTTCCTCCGAGAAGATGACAGTAACCAAAGCTGAGATTAGCGGTTTGTTTAACCTGCTTTTGAATTTGAATCTCGCTGACTGCACCGAGTTATTTATTGAAGGACCAGACTCTTCAGAGGTCGGCGAGGAAGGCGAGGCTATGGCTAGCGGTGATATGCGACGAGGAGCAGGGCTACCTCGTCCTCCCGAACCTCCCCGGAGACCCGAATTGCGCCCACGTCTGGGAATTCCCCTTTGACGAGGAGCCATGTGCAAATGCTGCTGCGTGACACACAAGCTCGAAGACAGGGGGTGATGTGACAAAGGCTGAAAGCTAGTGAGAGCCCAGAATGAAGACCAGACAGAAAAGGGAAATACACAAACTCTGAACCCACCAGCGAAAGACTCGACGGCCCGACAATGCTTATCCGCTGCTGTGTGAGCCCAGCTCTCAACCCAGGCGACTACATCAGGTATGGAAACAAAATAAGAACCCCAGACAGGTCTGAGAAGCCAAACACAAAAGGTGAATTCAGAATTGGATCCCTTAGCGACTGCTTCAAACAGCCGAAAGGAATTCCAAGGCGGCTTCGCCTGAGGACAAGGCAGCTTCCTCCGAGAGCAAGACAACTAGAGACAGCCCCTGCAGCAATCCTTAAGCGCATACGAGCAAGAGAATGCAACTTCCCCTTAGAGCGGGCTCGCATCAGGCAACCATAAAAGGACCAGAGTGAAAGCCATCTGAACCTGGCTCGCCATCCGAATATCTCCCATCTGGGTACCTTGGGACTGCACCTGAAATAAATGACATTGAAGGCCTTTCACCTCGCGCTGGTAAATAGACTTGGGCTCGCTCTCATCCACCTGCCAGCTGCCTTCTACGCGTGTCTGCTTCATAAATATCATTAAACACTAATTAAGATCACCCGCATCAGGGTGTGATTCTTCCCTTGCCTGCATATCTCTTGATAAAATGGATTGAAAGGTGGAAAGTTCTGTCTCCGAAGCTATGCCATGTAGTGGCCCTTCAAAGAATTCCTTTCCCCTGTCCACTCCTAAATTAGCAAGAAAGTCTGCCAGCTTGTTCCCTTCTCTTCTGATATGCTTGAAGGAGATGGCTTGATTATTGCTGAGCCATTGTTGAAGAAGCTCAAGTCGAGTGGCCATTCTCCAACTGTTGCTCACCTTATGTATTGCTAAACCTTGTTGTAGCTTTGAGGCCATATTGATGATGATTTGAGAGTCCCCTTCCACTATAAGAGGGATGAGCTTTTGAGCGTGCGCTATATTAAGCCCTCTCCATAGTCCTTCCAGTTCTGCTGCATTATTTGTATTCCAACCAATTGAGCCAAAGAAGGTGACGAGAGGGTTACCCTGATGATTTCTTATTACTCCACCATATCCCATACTTCCAGGATTCCCTTTCGACGCCCCATCAAAGTTGAGTTGGAATACATTGATGGGCGGAGGAGTCCAGCAGGTTGAGGACTCTTGATGCTTGGATGAGTTTTCTTTAGAAGAATTCGGACTCTGTAATTGGATCTGCCAGTTGTTCCATATAGCTTTTTCCTGTGTAGTGGAAGGAAAGTCCTCTTGGGACCAGCCTTTAATGGAAAGAGTTTCTTGGATATTTTGGTGCGTCATTTTCCATATCTACTCCATTGTCATTGCTTGATCTTTAAAAATCCGCCTGTTTCTCTCCTTCCATATATTCCACATCAGTAGTCCTGGTGTAATTTGCCAGAGAGTATTTAAAACGCTGCTTTGATAAGGCTTTTGGGCCCAGTTGCGCAAAGTGCTCTTAATATCCCCCATCACTCTACCTTCCTTCCGACAGCGGAATGTGACCTTTTCCCAAAGTTGTCTTCCTAGCGGGCAAGTTTGCATAAGATGCAGAGCCGACTCCTCTTCCTGTTTGCAATTGAGAGATATTGATGGACCAGCGAAGTTCCTTTTCCTGAGATTGTCCCAGGTGAGAATTTTATTGTGTGACAGAAGCAATAGAAAAGTGGAAACCTTCAGCCAGATGGGAGGATTCCATATTTTGTCCCATAATTTGTTTTTGATAACTCTGTCTTTTATAATAATTTTGTAAGCCTCTTTAGTTGCAAAGGTACCCTTTTCTTCATATCCCCACCTTAGCGTATCCATGCCTGCCAACTTTAGAATTTTTCGTTTTTGAAGTTCTGCTGATAAAGAGAGTTGGATTTGCTCCGGACTGGACGGTAAGATATTGCTCACTTCTTTCCATTCCCTGTGTTCTTGTTCATTATGTAATCTCCAGTATTGACTTACCTTATCCAGCTGGTTTATATCTCGATCTGGGATGCCCTGTATGATACTTTTGAGGTTTGGGAGCTGCTGCCATGAGTCTTCCCAGAACCTTGCTGTAAGGCCATCTTTCACCTCCCAAAAACTATGCTTTTGAATTATATTTCTGTGTTTAATGGCTGAGTTCCATATAACCGAGCCTTTACTGACTTCTGACATTCGGATTCACTCCTCTAAGGGCAGGTTTCTAGCGTATTTCGCTGTCCATAGGGCAGCCCAAGGTATGCTTGGATTTGAGAGCCATTTCCACCATATTTTTGCTCCCACTATCATGTTTCTATGTTCTGGATCTCTTAATCCAATGCCTCCTGCGTTTTTAGGAAGACAGGCCTTCTCCCATTTGACCAAAGCCCATTTTCGATTTGGTCCCGAACTTCCCCAGAGGAAATTACGCTGCAGCTGTTTGATAGCTTTAAGCACCCATTTCGGTGCTGCCATAATAGAGAACAAGTAGAGCGGCATGGATTGAATAACTGCTTTGATTAGCACAATCCTGCTAGCCATATTAAGGGCTCTATGAGTCCAAAGGAATAATCTGGCCTCCAGTTTTTCTAACAGGTTGGTCCAAGAGGAATGCTTGAGAGCTAAAGCAATTAAAGGAGCTCCTAAATACTTAGAAGGCAGGGACACTATGGAGAAGCCTAAAATGCACGCTATTTCTCTTTGGGTAGTGAGCGAAGTATTGAAAAAGAAGATCTGGGATTTAACTTTGTTGATGAGGGCTCCTGAGGCCATAGAAAATTTGTCGAGTAAAGCATTAAAGGAGCGAGCTTCTTGAACAGAAGGATGACCGAATAACATGTTGTCAATAACGAATTGCTGGTGAGAGACGGCAGGAGCTTGGTGGAAAGCAATACCTTTGAGATTGCGGGAGAGGATAGCCGGATTAATGTTGCGACCTAACCCTTCAGCCATAATTACAAACAGAAAGGGCGAAAGAGGATCCCCTTGTCTAATTCCCCTGGAGGGATGGAAGGTGGAAGAGGGGATACCATTGATGAGGATAGAGAAGAACGTAGAGGAAATCAGATTGTTGATCCATCTGATCCAGGAGGAAGCAAAACCAAAAGCTTTGAGGATTTTTTGCAAATATTCCCAGCTAATGCTATCAAAAGCCTTAGATAAATCAATTTTGAGTAACATACCTGGTTTTTTTGACTGCTTGAGAGAATATATAATTTCATGGGTTAAGATTATCCCATCCGTACTCTGTCTTCCCTCTACATATCTGGATTGTTCTGGAGATATGATGAGGGGAAGCATGGGCTTCAGTCGTAAAGCTACAACCTTGGAGACAATCTTGTATATAATGTTGCACAAAGCTATTGGTCTGTACTTGTCAGGGGAATTTGATTCCTCTGCCTTGGGAATTAATGCGATGAATGTTGCATTCATACTCGGGTACATCCATCTTAGAGTGCGCGATTCTTCCACTACTTGCCAAACTTCCCATTTGATCAGCTCCCAAAAGTGCTGGAAAAAATTTGAAGTGAATCCATCTGGTCCAGGTGCTTTTCCTGCTTTTAGTAGATTCACCGCCGTCTCAACCTCCTGAAGACTTATAGGCTTGAGAAGAAGTGTGTTGTGATCTTCAGTAATTAATCGAGGTATATGTCTGATAATTTTGTCAATCGCCTCTTTTCTATTGATATTAGGTTCTTGGTTCATTTTCTTGAAGTAATTGAGAAATTCCTGTTCTATTCCTTCATGTGTTTCAATTTTGGTGCCCTGTTCATTATTGACATAAGAGATTTGATTGCTCATTCTTCTTTGGAATGTAGTTTTGTGAAAAAACTTCATATTCTTCTCACCCTCCTTCAGCCATCTGACCCTTGATTTTTGCCTCCAGAGAATTTCCTCCTCTAGGTCTCGTTCTAGGAATTTTTTTTCTATAACTTGCTCCTTCTGGGCTAGCTCTTCCGACCGTCCCTCAGAAATCATTCTTTGCTGAATATCTTTCATTTCTTGAGTGAGGATTTCCTTCGCTTTGAAAATATTGCCGAAAGTGGTTTTATTCCAGCATTTTATTTCCTCTTTGAGATGCTTTAGCTTCCTTTGAAATCTAGACATTTTTGTACCATCAGTTGGATTGAAATTTTGCCATGTTGTCCTGATAAATTCATAGAATTCTGGATGAGATAGCAAAAACGCCTCAAACCGAAAGGGTCATCTTATGTTATTACCAGGCCTATTCCATTGTAGGGCAATGGGCCAGTGATCTAAACCCGAATACAGAAGGATGGATGCTGTGAATTCTCCCCCTATATGTACCGCATTATCAGAAATTAAAAAACGATCAAGGCGCGAAGCTATTTGCATTGGAGCTTCCCTTTTGTTGCTCCAGGTATAGAGGCCGTTGGTTGTGGGCAGGTCTATCAACCAATTATTTTGAATGAAGTCTTTTAATATTGAGCCATCCCTATTTACTCTCCAGCGTCCTCCTTTCTTTTCCTCCATTGACGCAATCATATTATAGTCTCCTCCTGAAACCCAAAGCGGGTATGTCCTATCTACGTTAAGCTGCATTATCGCATCCAGGATTTCCGCCTTGTGCTGATTTTCTTGTGGAAAGTACACATTTGTGATATGGCCATAAATATTCGTCCCAAGTAGGTGAAAGGTGGCTTGAATGAAATGTTTATTTGCATGTATGTTAACTAATTGGATCTTTCTTGCATCCCAGAGCACTGCAAGTCCTCCTGAGGCTCCCTGAGCATCCACAGCCGTTACTAACCCTCCTGGCCAGGCCTTAGCTGCTATTTTTTCCAGAAATGTCGACTTACATTTAGTCTCCTGCAAAAAAAGAATTGTTGGTTTTTCCTCCATTAACATATTTTTTAGAAGTCTTCCTTTCCTTGGGCAGCTAAGCCCTCTAATGTTCCATGATATCAACTTCATTGGGAAGGTTTGGGGTCAGTATTAAAATACTTGGTTAGTTTGGCATATCTGCCTGACTCAACCAAGACCTCTCCAATCTTGTTGGTTCTTTCTAAGGTAGTTTTCCTTCCTCGCTTTTTACTGTCTTTGGTGATGAACTTCCCATCCCATTGACTGCCAATTTGAACCCCTAGAGAATATTTTTTTTTAGCTTTGTTAAGGACTGCTACTAGATTATCCACTTGTCTATCAGGTATTTTATCGAAGTTACCTGTTTTGCATGCTTGTTCCAGACCCAGAATGTCTAGTTCACCAATATCTATTGATTCGATATCTTCTTCCATAAAATGCGGTTCTTGATAGCTTCCATCTTCTTCCTTCTCTTTGCCTGTGCTAGGGTTTGTGTTGTCTATTTCCATGTCCGGGATGCTCCATGTTTCTGACGCGGATTTGATCTTGTTGCTTTCTTGATCCGTCTCCTTTTCCCCTGCTTTCGGTTGAAAGCCTATTGCCTTTTCCTGCACAGATCCTTCTTTGTTGGTGTGGGAGGCTGTCGGATCCTGCGAATCTGCATTGGCTAGGACCTCAAAACTATTGCTTGTAGAGGGTTTTGATGGATCCTCTGACGATATCTTAGGAGGTGTTGTGGATTTTCTATTTCCTCTTCTTCGATTTGTCACTTTAGTGAATCCATCTGAAGACTGTTGTTCCTGGTTGGCTTGAGCTGTGGGTTTATTGTTTAAAGGACAATCTCTATAGAGATGTCCTAGGGCATGACATTTCCTACACCTAAAAGGAACATGCTCATAATCAATTAACTGAATCCATTCTTGATCTTCATGAAAAAGACATACTGTATCAGGCAGAGGTTGTTTTAGATCCATATAAACGCAGATCCTGGCATAAGAGGCATAAGAGGTGTATCTTATTGTCTTTGTTTCTTCTGCTACCTTGAAAAATTCACCTAAGACTGTGCCGATTGCTTTTAGAGACTCCTCCTCTCAATATTCCCATGGTAGCGAATACAGTCGGATCCAGACCGGTGCCCAGCTCAGATCTTCCTTGTCCGGGTTGAAGTGGGCGACCCATTCTCTTAGAAATAGCCCGGCAGAGTTGAAGAAATAAGGACCCCCATCAAAGACTCTATTTCGGTCTTCCAAGCAATTGAAGATTGCGGTGAGAAACCCTTTCGGCCCTAGAAGCAGGGTTATTTGTCCTTTTGGACGCCATTTGACATTGATCCAGGTTCTCAAGGCTTTTTTGGTAGGCTAGAAACCAATAAATTTACCTATGAGAGCATGACCTCTCATATACTGAATTCGAGCATTAATCCGATGACTAGGTAGCTCCACTTCTGGCCTGTGAGTAGCTACTGGCTTGCATGTGGATGAGCTTGCTTTTGGCTTGTCTTGCTGTGCCTGATCATTCTTCTTCTGCTACTTTTCCCCTCTGCTACCTTCTATATATTCCTGCTCCTCTTCCAAGCTTACAAAGGGCCCTTGTTGATTGTCGCTTATTGGAGGAGTCGCTCCTCCTACCCCCTGAGGGGGACTCATTGTAACTCTCTTCCCAAGCCTGGGGCCTGAGCCTGCTACGCTGCCACCGTCAGATGTGGTAGTCTCTGTGCAGGGGTCCTGCCGTTGCAGGTCGCTGCAGAAACCCTAACGCCTGATTGCCCTCCCGTGATCGCCCTCCGTCGCTTCCGCAAGTTCCTTTTCACAACTAATTACTGGATGATCTGAAATTACAGAGATACATCAGAGGCAATATCGAGCTCCTACAAAGTGAAAAAAGGTGTGTATATTTTTTTAAATGTTTGCTTAAGCTTGGTTTGAAAAATTATTTTGAAGGAATTCAAAGGGCATAC
>APFE030533367.1:9054-36103 GCA_000404065.3 Pinus taeda
GCCCTGAAGTCTGGACACGTCTGCCATTCCCCATCTTTCTTGAGTACCATGACCACCAGTGATGAATAAGGACTAATGTTGGGACGTATGACCCCTGCTTCCAAACGTTCCTTGATTATTTTTTCTATTTCATTCTTTTGGGTGAACGGATATCTGTAGGGGCACACATTTGGGGGTTGGGCCCCAGGAACCAAGGTGATGCTATGATCATGTTCCCCTCTCGAGGGTGGAAGCTCATGAGGCTTGTCAAAGACCGGCAGATGGTTATTTAAAATTTGTCGCATCTCCGGGTGAATCGGCGGAGACTTAGTTTTGACTCCCTGGATGGCATTAAATTGAGCTATAACTCCATGATGTCCCTTTTTTAGCAATTTTTCCATCCTATGCGAGCTGATGATAGAGGGGGCTCCCGCCTAGAGTCCACGGAGGGTATGTGTGGAGTTGTTCTGCTTAAAACTCATATATAACTCCTGGAAATCCATTATGATTGGCCCTAGAGTGCGAAGCCATTTAGCCCCTAGGACAATGTCGCACCCACCCATGTGTATTGCAAACATGTGGGTCTTCAACTGATAATCCCCCATTTGAAGTTTGACATTTTCATAGCGGCCTTCACATTTCATTGTGCCCCCATCCGCGATTTGGACTTGGAAGTTAGCAACTGCTCGCACAAAACAATGCACTGCTTCTACGACTTTTTGATGGATGAAATTATGTGTACTTCCACTATCAATCAGGACTACTAATGGGCAATGTTTAATAAAACCTTTGATTTTGAGAGTTTGAGGTGAAGAAATCCCTGCCGGAGCATGCAGTGAAATAACTGGTTCGTCAGGGACATTGTCTTTTTGGTTATCTTCTTCTACCGCCTCAGGTTCCTCAAGTGGTGGATCTTCCTCTCATGAGTTGTAATCAGTGGCATCAATTTGAAAAAATTTGGGCTCCTTGCATTTGTGACCTGGGGAGTATTTTTCATCACAGTAGTAACATAATCCCTGCTTTCTTCTTTCGGCCATTTCTACTGATGACACCTTTTGAACCTTAAGTGTTTGAGTGGCGCTGTGAGCCTGTGATGTGCGACCCTTGGCGGTGAAATTTGGGCAGGTGGCCAGGGCTGCTAACACACGTTCCACGTCACGAGCTACCTTGCAAGCCTCAAGCCATGTGGGAGGGTGGTGCAGTTGGATGTGGACTTTTATGGCCTCTTTAAGACCGATGATAAAACATTCCGTGTAGAACACATCTGAGAGACCCCTAGTGCGAAAGGCTAAGGCTTCAAAGGCCATAATATATTCATCCATTGTGCCCGTCTATCGGAGCTTAGTAAGACGACCCAAAAAAGAAGATTCCTGGTCAAAGCGGTCTGTAAGAGCTTTTTTGAATTTGTCCCAAGTCCTAAAAGCTGTATTGCAACGTTGATGCCATTCCCACCATTGCCACCTTTCATTATCCAAGTACATGCTCCCCACCATAAGCTGAGTCTCATCACTAGGGATGTTATTCAAATTGAATAGCTGCTTCCCATTTGTGCTATCCATGCCGCTGGGTGAGAACCATCAAATTTATGCATATCCAATTTGGGAGGTCTCGGACGAGATTGTTGTTTTTGGGGCCCCAGAGGTGAGGAGAATGACTAGACTCACCCTCACTGTGTCCCTTTCCAATATTCTCTTCCTCATGGGCTACCTCCTTGCCCTTCTGGATTGCGTCCGAGACTAATACTGATAGATTGTCAAGCTGAAATTGGATGGATTGCAAGATTAGTTCAAGTTTGTCCATCCTCTCATTGGCCATCACTTGGGCTCTAGTGGCTACCATGCACCGACTTTATGCTTCTTAAAATTTGGGACCGCCAAAATTTTTTTCACTAACAATTGAATGGTACCACTGTGCTTAGCTCGTCGTCCTGATTCTGATGGGATAGAATCCTCAGGAATATTGCAGTCGCCGAATCCTCAAAACGCTAATGCTGTCAAAAGTCCTGCGAAAATCATGCTCCGGTATAGGAACCCCACACAACTACTCAGATCAGGTGGATCTGAGAGATCTGAATGGCTGAATAGATTGTTGCTGCGGATCTGATAGATCTAATAGATTGGACTGTTGTCTGCTGCTGCTGCATCCCTTTGCGCGAGCGGATCCGGCCGAGATGATGCGTGATCTCAAGATAAAGGGAGCTATGGTCTCAAGGAGTGTCAGGTGCTAGAGATCGCAATATACATAAGGGTCTGACAGTAGTACTCGGCCCAACGTTTCAGGGCTCTAACTAAGGAGGATCAACTGTACCCTTAGCCGTACATCCCGACTACCCTATCGTACGGGAGAGTAATCTCTCCGAGTGCTGTTCTCGGTGTACTGTAGCAGCAAGACGACTGACTTTTTATCTATGGCTAGGTTGCAGAGGAGCTAGGGGGATTCCGATATACCCAGAAGGTACGTGGAAGACAGTCTGTACGCGGTTCTGTCTAATGCGCTACTACTCAAAGGGGTACTCGTAGGGGTTACAAGGGAGTCCAACAAGCGTGACCACCTCTTGTATTTCCTGCGTGCATGCCTCCCCAAATTCGCAGGTTTATGCGCTCAACGATAGATCCCGTGGTTTAAAGACGCCGGAACACGTCTCTAGCCAATTTTTTTTTTTTTGCTAAGAAATGAAGATCCCACTGGCCCTGGAAAGAGCTTTGATATCACTTGTTATGCTTTTAACCTGCAAAAGATACCCAAATACAGAATATGCGAAGAAAAATACCCAGAACACATAATAGTGAGAGTCAACAACAAATACTTTATTATTCAGAAGCAATGTTCACTGGCCTCTTCGAGGGGGCAACCTCCAATAGAGCAGAGCTCGATTCAAAAATAAGACACACGATGCTCCTCGTAGGGAGTCTCTATCCTTTATATATGACTCATACATGTAATACCATGGATCAATACCATGGGTTTTATTAATACCATCTACCTAATACTAGGCCCATTTGCAACTAACTGTGGTCCCGTCATAAATAATGGGTTAACAACTTACAATTATTAATATGGGCTTTATGGACTCTTTATTATGACGTGATCCCGTTACATAAATAAGGGGGTTAGGGTGGGACCCTAATAGCTAATATGACTCTGACGAATGGACATCATCGCAAATGGTTTATAGCATCGCTAATGGCGCATTTGAGGAACACATTGTCACAACAGAGGTTAACAACTCAGGCAGAGGCCTTGGAGATCATGATGAGGCTGCATGAGAACCCTATACAGGATCCTAACTTGGGAGTTCAACAGATCCACGTGTAGTTGAAAAACTTATGCCTTGAGATGCAGAGTCTGAAACAGGACATGACAACCCAACCAAAAGTGCGCGAAGAAGTATGGTGTGTTAAATGTAAGGGTTAGGGTCATGACAAGGACTAATGCTTGGTGTTCATGAATTAATTCACGGGAAGAGGGCTAATGACATTAATACCGGAGGCACAAGTAGGACCTAGTGTGACGCTTGCTCTATGGTGTGCAATCTGTCAAATAGGAGGGAAGCATGCTATGGACAGCTGCCATTTGTTACAAAAGTACACACAGAATTCGCAACAGTTGTTCTATAAATTTTGTAGATTGGTTGGACACGATGAGCGCACCTGTAGAAGCTATGAGCTGATGATGGATAAGGCTCCCACCTATAAGGTCTAGGCCAAAATGTGGCCCCTTGACCATAATGCAGGAGTGGTGCGAACCAGATTTTAGGGGTGCAGATGAGGCAGAAGTGGAGGAGGACTTGGAAGAGGTCACAGACAACTGATATGTTATAATTGCATGGGATCAAGACATTATGCCTGTGATTTTACGAATCCAATGCCTCCATCATGTCTGTATTGTACCTTGTTTGATCATGAGACAAAGGATTTTCCTACACTAATAGCTAGGCTACATGACAAGGGAGCGCTCCAACCTCCCCCAACTCAGAGCCTACAGATGATGAGGTCTAAGCCATGCGAGGAAGACCCAAATGTGAACATTGTGCTCCGAAGTGTAATTACGACAGGAGATGATAAAGGGAAACAAATTGAAGATAGTACTTGGGTTCGCAGGGATTTGACGAAAGAACCAGAGTTTGATTTGGAGTGCGCTAAGGAAACCTTCAGGGAAGCCAGGAAGAGCTCTGTTGATGCCTCCACTCTAGAAAGAAAATATAGATCGGAGACGAAAATGGACCCATCTATGATTACGACGTTCCTAGAAACATCCATGAAGCTACTGTGCGACAGTAAGGTTGTAAAGGGATTGCAAGAACTCATTAATAAATGCACCGGGACCGCGCTAGGAGAATCGCACGTAGTTCAAAAGATTGGAAAGCATGCGACAAGGAAGGGAAGAGAAATGAGGTTGACCATGTGGATTGGAGAACATGAGATGGACCAAGTAATTCTAGACCTAGGGTTGGACGTGAACGTTCTGCCGAAGTAGACATGGGAGCGCATGGGAAGGCCTACACTGCAATGGTCTCCTATCGAGCTGCGAATGACGAACTAGCAAAAGATCATACCTATGGGGAGATTGCAAGGAATCACCATGGATATTGAAGGGGCAAGCATGCTAGTAGACTTTGAAGTAATAGAGATTGTTGATGACAACAATCCCTACCCCACACTCTTAAGAATCGATTGGGCCACTCACATGAATGGGGTGATAAATCTAAAGAAGTGCAAGATGATCTTTGAGAAAAATTCTCTGTGTAGTTGTACCTTTGGACCCTGTAGAAGGATCGCACTACATAGAGCCAATACGTGACTATGAAATCAATGACGATTTGAACTACATCTACAAGATAACCACACGAGAGCAAGACTGGGTAAATCCCACCGCAGATGGACGAATCTCATGGGAGCACGAAAGCTCTTGTATGTCAGATTCAAATGAGGAAATAGAGCGATGGCAGAATTGGGTACACGAGGTAACCATGCTGAACTGTAACATGATAACAAGATTGTTGCACTGCATATCAACGAAAGTAAGAGATCTACCTACTTATGATGGGTTAAGTGAGGTAGATGTTTTCTTGAACATATTTGAAAGGGAGGTACCAGAACAACAACTTTCAAGTCTTTGAAGTGGGTACTATGCTATGCGCGTGAGGTAGTGGGGTACACACCAAGGAAGCTTTAAGGACTGGCGCGAATGCAGGAGAATGATGTGCATGCAGTTTGGGAAGCCTCGGATGTGACTAACTGATAAATACAATGTATGGGATGGTCTGTGCATGCATTTGTCTAAGTGGGTACAGACATATGGTAAACAACTTGCATGGATGCACATGAACTTCGCGTTGGGGAACACAATCAATAAGCCTGTGTTGCGGGGGTGCATATGCAGGTGGATTTTATTGTTCCAAGAATATGATTTTGAGGTCATTGTGAAGCCTGGGTGCTTGAACATGGGACTGGATCACCTATCACACATTGATACAGGAGAATAACCTACTAGTTTGGAGGAAGGATTACTTGATGCACAACTCTTTGTTGTGTGCGTAGCTGATGGACACTTTGAAGACATAATCCACTTTCTAATGAAAGGAACTGTGCCGAAAGAGTACTCTGTCCAACAGAAGAAGGAACTGGTGGTGCACCTGATAGATTTTTCTATCATTGTGGGGCACCTATATAAGATGGGCAATGATGAGATACTATGAAGGTATGTACTTGAATTTGAACGAAGCCATATATTTGTAGACGTGCATGGGGGTGCTGCGGGAGGACACTATCCTGGGAGAGTAACCGCGCAGGATTGTGGAATCTAACCCTTCATTAGGATTCAAAAGCACATTGCAAGGCCTGTGATGTATGTCAAAGAATAGGTAAACCATCAGGAAGGGACGAGATGCCTTTGAATCTGCAAATGATGCTGCAGCCCTTTGAAAAATGGGCGATCGACTTCGTAGGACCTATCAAACCTCAACGAAAAATGGGTGCAAGATACATTATCACTGAGACGGAGTACCTAACTCATTGGGCAGAAGCACAACCGATAAAATATTGCATTATTGCCATGGCTGCGAAGTTTCTGTTTGAACACCTATTGACACGATTTGGATTTCCGAAGATCTTGATGAGCGATTACAGTACACATTTCTTGAATGAAACAATCAGTGTGCTGACAGAAGAGTTTCAGGTGTATCATCAAAAAATCACACCATATCACCCACAAACCAACATGATAGTAGAAGAATTTAACAAAATATTGGAGACTGCGCTGACCAAAGTATGCAACGCACAACGAAGTGATTGGGACCTGCATGTACTTGCAGTATTATGGGCTGATAGGATAACATGTAAGAAACTAACGAGACAGACACCTTTTCGGTTGGTATATGGTGCGGAAGCCATAATTCCAATGGAGTATATTGTGCCTAGTCTATGTATAGCAACGCTCATAGGTATGATGGACCGCGGAGCCCTAGAGGAGAGGCTCGCACAGTTGGAGGAACTTGAAGAGGAACGATTTTTGGCTAGATTCCATCAGAAGGTACAAAAGCAATGTGAAAAGGCCTGGCATGATCGACATATTAAGTTGCGCACCTTCAATGTGAATGATTTGGTGTTACTATATGATAGTAAGTTTGATAAATTCCAGGGAAAGTTCATAATGCATTGGCTAGGACCATGTTATTAAGGAGGTCACAGACGGAGGCACGGTGCAGATGGTAAATCTAAATGGAGAACCCTTCCCAGGCAAAGTGAATGGAAGTCGGTTAAAGCCATACATGGATGGCCTGACTATCTGACTAGCCAATAACAGCATAGTCTTAACACTCCACGTAGCTAAAAAAAAGGCGCAGGACTATAAATAGATGCAGGGGACATAGGAGAAGCTACAAGGAAGAAATTCAGATACCGTAGTCTCTGAGCAACGCGTACAAGAGATACATCAGGCAACTGCTCAGTGCGTTTCCAACCTTGCAGTAGTTCAAGCCGAGTTAGGAGGTCTCTGCACGAAGATATCCACTTTGATAGACTGACACGAGGGTGAGTCATGATGTTTGTGTTGGGGGCTTGTTTGGTATGGGATCCCCCCAAAACAAGATTTGGGGCTTAAAGCCAAAGCTTTGACTAAGTCCAATGTAAAGACTCTGCGATTTGTGGGTGCGGAGCGCGAAGTTGTAATTGAGTCATAGGGTTGTCCACCCTTACTTTTGTAAAAGGTGGTGTCGGCTTGAGAGTTCTACCCATGGTCCGCGGACCATGGGATTATATAAATAGAGCAAGGCTCTAAGTGTAAATAAATCTAAGAGAGAAGATAGAAGATCTAATGATGGAGCATTAAGTCTAAGTGGAAAGTCAAGTCTTTAAGTTGTAAAGTAGGAGAAGGCTCTGTAGCTAAGTATGCAGATCCCTGCAGCTAAGTGCATAGGGCAGGTTGAGTCTGTAACTGATTGAAGCATTAATAAAGAGAAGTTTTACATTATTTATGTGTATCATTTCTTGTTTTATGCATTGAAGTATATTGGTTATGAATTGTAAGTTTACTGTTTATTTGCTGCTCAAACTTATATGAATATGTTGAATAAGTGAATATAAGATAAAGTATCTATTTACGCGAAGATAACTAACTGTTATAAGAAGATAAGTAAGAACCGTAGTAAATAGCACAGATCGCTACTCTAGCAGCGCGAAAGCTTCACATCCCTCATTAGGGCTACACGAAGGTGAATATAATAGGGCACGAAGGCCTTGTAGTTCAGGAAAGTGCGCGAAGTAACCTGCGCGAAGGTAGTCACAATTGGACTAAACTAACCCTTCAGACATCTCAAGGGTGCGGAACCTTGGTTCCAGCATCCCCCAATACTTCTTCAAGTGAGACCTCAGTTCGCACTCTACAGACTGTTGCCGAAAGGGACAGTAGTACAGGGATTTATTTGGTTAAATAACTCCAACCCTGGGTTAGGCCCCATCAAGCCAACATCCTTCTTCTGCTTTTGAGTGGCCACAGCTTTCCAGGTTGACTCGCGCACTACCATTGGCCTCTTTTGCTTGTATTTCTTTGTCTTCTAGGTTTCTTGCACTAGTGTAGTTTTCGGCCTAGGCGACCCGGTGCCATAGGTACAAGAGCCGGAGCTTCCATACTCACCACCTTCGAAGCAACTCCTTCGGATGCAATGTCTCCCCTAGTGCTCATAGTCTCAGCAGGGCTCGGAGCCAACATGTTTTCCAAGATAAATTTCTGATTTAACTCAAGAAAATTGGCAAACACAGGGCTCGCGACGAAATCCTCAAAGAACGAGTGGCTCATAAGCAACAGAAAAGTGTTCACTGTTGGATTGGCACGCGTAATTTATAGGGGATTTTGAATTAAAATCTGACCATTCGCCCCATAACTCGATCATTAATGCTAGTTTGGCAGTCGATCTTCAAATATTTTAGCCTTAAAGACTAGTTGCCCACTCCTCTTAACTGTCTCCTAGATATCAAATCATGAACAATGACTCTAATGGTCACTTTTTGGTTGTGCTGCGTTGTATATCCCTTCATAGCGCAACTCCCTTCATGCAACTTTTGACACTGTGATGTCTCCCTTTTGCGTGCAGCCCCCCATCACATAGTTCCTCAAACCAGGCAGTGTAGTTTATAGTCTCGCGCTCCCTTGCAGCCGTCTAGAGCACTAAGATTTCCCTGTTGTCATATAGTTATTGAGCAGGATTTCCTATATATGGCTTCAATCGGCTTCCATTCACCCTGCCCGAAAAGGGTTCTCCATTCAGCTTCACGAGCTGAACTATGCCTTCATCTGTAATTTCCTTGATGACATATTGCCCCAGCCAGTGCATCTAAAACTTTCCTAGAAACTTTTCGAACTTACTATCATATAATAAAACCAAGTCATTTAACTTAAATGTGCACTGTGATGTGTTGATCGTGTCATGCTTTTTCACACTCCTTCTATACCTGTTGATGGAATTCAACTAAGAATCTGTCTTCTTCGAGCTCCATCAGCTGCGTGAGCCGCTCTTCCAAGGCTTTGTAGTTTGCCATCCCTGTGAAAGTTGCTATGTGGAGACTAGGAACGATATATTCCATAGGCATCATGGCTTCTTAGACCAATCGAAAAGGTTTTTGACTTGATAAATTTTTGCAAGTAGTCCTGTACGCCCATAGTACTACTGGTATGCGCACGTCCCAATCATTCCGCTGTGCGTTGCAAATCTTGTCAGTGCATTCTCCAAGATATTATTAAAGGCCTCCACTGTTCCATTATCCTGTGTATGATACAATGTTCTCTTTTGATGATAAACCTAGAACTCTTTGGTCAATGCGCCGATGGTTTGAGAAAGTGCATACCGCTATCTCTCATCAATACTTTTGGGTAGCCAAATTTGGTTAACATGTACTCAAATAAGAACTTTGTTCTTTTGGCCCCCATACAATCCTTCACCGGTTGTGCTTATACCCTTCTAGTTAGGTACTCTATCATAGTGATGATATAGCATGCATCTGTTTTCTTGCCTGGGGGTTGGATCAATCCTACAAAGTCAATTTCCCATTTCTCAAATCGCTGCAATGACACCTATGGGTTCAGTGCCAGCTCATCCCTTCCCGATGGTATGTTTGTTTTGTGACATGCATCACACACCCTACAATATGCTTTGGTATCCTTGTGTAATGTAGGCCACCACAAACGTTTGCCTATTCCGTGACATGCATCGCACACCCTACAATATGCTTTGGTATCCTTATGTAACGTAGGCTACCACAAACCTGTGCACAAAATCTTTTGCGTTGTCACTTTTCCTACATAATGCCCTCCTGCAACTCCTCCATGAGCTTAATCTAGGATGCTACTTCATTCAAAATTGGGTACATACCTTCGCAGTATCTCATTAGTGCCCATTTTATACAAATATCTGGCGATCACTACAAAATCTGCCACGCACACCACTAGTTCCTTCTTTTACTGATTAATATATCCTTCTGGAGCCGTCCCTGTAGTCAAAAAGTGGATAATATCTACAAAATGGTTATCCACTACGTGCACAGGGAAGAGTTACATGTCGGGCAACACTTCCTCCAAATTAGTAGGCTCCTCTCCTATTTCGATTCACAACAAGTGGCCAAGACCTACATTCAACCTTCCTAGCTTCACAATAATCTCAAAGTCATATTCTTGAAATAAAAACAACCATCTGCATATTTTTCCCCCAGCATAGGCTTATTGACCATGTATTTCAAGGCAGAATCATCCGTGTACATCTTGAAATGTCTGCCCAACAGATAGTGTTTGAATTATTGGAGCGCGTACATCATAGCCAATCCTTCGCACTCTATCGTTGAGTAATTCTTCTCAGCCTTTGATGATTTCATGCTCGTAAAGCCTATAGGTTGATCAATCTCTCCTTTATCAGCTTGTGTTATCACTGCTCCCAAGGCCATACATGAGGCATCAAGGTGTACATGGAATTCCTTCTTCCAATCCAGGAAGACCAAGATCAGTGCAGTGGCCATCTTTCCCCTTAATATATCCAGACTGCACTGACATTCTTCATCCCAATAGAATGTAGCATCCTTCTTCAATAGCTTCTCCATAGGCACGGTAATCTAAGCATAAGCCTTGATGAACTTTTGATAATACCCAGTATGGCCCAGCATTGCACATAATTGTTTGATACTCCTCGGGGCCTCCAAAATGACGATTACTACAATCTTGGCAGGGTCCACCATTAGTCCTTGCTTTCACACCACATGACCTAGCAAAATCCCAAAAGGGTCACAGAATAAACACTTCTTTAGGTTCAGCGTGATCTGATATCTTTGGCATGTATCCAACATTAAGCGTATACTAGATACATGGCACTTTACTAACCCAAATACCGTCCAGTCATCAAAATACACCTCCAAGAACTTGTGAATAAAATCCTTGAAGGCCGCGACAACTACACGAGAAAATATCGTTGGCACATTCTTGAGTCCAAATGGCATTACCGTATACTGGAAACAACCACATTCCATCATGAAGGTTTTTTTACTCCTGTCTTCTGGCGCGATCTTAATCTGATGGTATTTGGAGAATCCATTAGTGAATGAATAGGCCTCCAGTCCTCCAACATTATCCAATACCTCATCAGTAAATAGTGTTGGAAAAGGATCATGGACACAGGCATCATTAAGTTTCCTTGGATCTACAGAAATATGTATTTTTCCCTTTTGTTTCTTTTCTTGGACCACCATTGGGCTCACCCAATCAGATTCCTCCACAGGTTCGATAATGCCTACCTAAAGCATCTTATCCAACTCCAAGTAGACCTTTTCCTTGTATTTGGGATTAAGGCGATATGGTCTCTGCTTAATAGGCTTTGCGTCCGGTTTCAAGGTAATTTTCATTATGCCCAAGTCACCTCTGATGCCCTTTAAGTTCGAAAATTTTGTAGGAAAAATATCGTGGTACTCATGGAGTAACTCAACAACATTATCTACTGTCTGGATTTTCTATTTGTGGACCCTCGACCTCGTAGTTGTATTCTGCCTCTACGATATTAATATTTCTTGGATCTTCATCCTCCCCCTCAATAGTCACATTATAGCATTCTGGTGCATGGTGCCACTGGGTCCTACAATCTGGTTTAACCAACTCCAAAGGATCCTGCAGAATTCTAAAGATCATCGCCTTAACCTCCTGTAGAGATTCATTAATGCTTTCAAACCCATCTTCAAAATTGAAGTCATCAAGAAACCTTCCCTTAATATATCCCATTCCATGGTGCCATGGTGGAGCTCTCTTTCCAAGTACCAATTCTTAGGGATTATACCAAAGTATGATAGAATAAGTGCACCCACTCTTGCTGTGACTCTGTTCCATAGAATTTGATCCATTTTTCGAAATGGTTGCGCATATCATTTCTCCCATCATATTTCTCGGTTAATCGTACTTTCGGATGACCAAATCGCAACTTCATCATCCTCCTATAATCGCGCCATTCATCAAAGATGTATTTGTGCATACCCCACCACCGTGCGAGCGTAACGTGTAGCGCCAAATCTAGTGCTTGAAAGCGATGATCCTCAGGTACTTCTCTTTCAAAGGCATCCAAAAAATTATCTACATCGGTTAAACCATCGTAATAGGGTAAATTTCTTACCTCCGATGACACACAGTGCAGCGATTTAGTCATCATGTTACAACACAACGTAGATACTTTATGCAACCAATTCTGCCAATGCTCTAATTCTTCATTTAAATCCGAGGTACAGGAGCTTTTGCAGTCCCATATAATCCATCCATCAGCTATTGGATTAATCTAGTCTTGGTCTCGCACTTAAATTTTGTAGATTTGATTGAAATCATCATCACTTTCTTCATAGTCATGGACCGGTTTAGTATAGCACGTTCTTCTGCAGGGTCCAATGGTACTACAATTTGGAGCGATTTCCTTTCAAACGACATTGTCCGCTTTTTCAAGTTTGTGACCCTAATCAATTCCAAGGAGCGCGAGGTATGGATTTCTGTCATCAACAATTTCTATTACTTCAAAATCAGCCAACATGCTCACACCTTCAATATCTACTATTACTCTGTGTAACCGTCCCAAAGGGGTGATCTTTTGTTGGTTTCCATTCTAAGCTAGATCGGAGACCACCGTAGCACATGTCTCCCCATTCTCTCCCATGTTTGTTTAGGAAAAATGTTCGTGTCAGGCCCCAGATCCAAAATAACCTGGTGCATTTCATATTCTCCTATCTGCGTTATGAGCCTCATCTCGTGCCTTGTCCTTGCCTCATGTTTGCGAATCTTTTTGACTACACAGTGTCCATCAAGAATATTTTATTTACCAACACACTTGTTTATCAACTCCTGTAAGCCCTTCACAACCTTACTATCGTGCATAAGTTTCATACAAGTTTCTAGGAACATGGTGAGTACAAATGGATCAATCTCAGTGGGCACACTGGGTTCTGGTAGTTTGTCCTGACTTCTTGAGGTAGATTCCTTAGCGAAGCTTTTCTTCGCCTCCATAAACATTTCCTTCACGTGTTCTAGATCAAAGCCAACTTCCTTTTCTGGGGCCTTGCGAACCCACCCATTTTCTTCAGGTTGTTTTCCTTTATCATCACCAGTCATGATCCCACTTCTTAGTACGATATTCACATTGGAATCCTCCTCGCAGGGCTCAAACCTCATCATTTGTAAGTTTTGCATAGGGTGCTGAGGTTTCGCCTTCTTCTCCTACATCTTGGTTATTAGCACATGGCATTCGTCTATCATATGGTCAAACTGAGTGCAGTATTGACATGATGGTCATGTCTGATTCTAACACTCCCGCATGTAGTGCCATGGCGTCTCGCAATTATAGAAAATAATTTGTCCACGACCTCTACCAGGTCCTCCTCCTCCTTGGCCTCCTCTGTACCCCTGATATCCTCCGCGCGCTCCTTAGTGACCTGATTCAGAGGTCGAGTTTCTGCTTGCATTCTATAGGTAGGCACTCTTTCCATCATCAATTTGTAACTACGACAATGGCGCTCATCATGGCCCATCAATTTGCATCAATCACAAAATAGTTGTTGGAATGTTTGCACAAACTTTTGCAGCAAATGACAATTATCTGTCACGTGTTTTCTGACAACTTGACAAATAGCGCACCATAGTGCGGTCCCGTACTTGGTCCTGATGGAGCTTCCTGCCTTAGGGGAATTGGTTCCCCCCACGATATAATTCACGAAGATAGGGCAGTGGTATTTATCATACCCTTGGCTCTTACACTTGAGGCACCATACTTCCTTGTGCACCTCCAGCCTAGCCTCCTTTTCCTTTTTCAAGCTCTATAGTTCCAAGCAAAGGTTCTGCAATTGTGAGTGAATTTATTGAACTCCCAAAGATGCGTCCTAAATAGGAGTTTCATGCAATCTTATCAAGATTTCTAGGGCTTCTGCCTGAGTCCCTATATTCTACTGTGATAAAGCAATCCTCAGGTGGGGCAGGAGCAAGGCTATAAACCACTCGTAGTGCTCACTATCTGTGAGATGCATATTAGCTTTGCGGATCACACACTTCAATATTTGATCTAACTCTCGGAGCATTTCACCAGCCTTCATCGTGATTTCCTTGAATCTAACTACTGATTGCGAGTTAGACTTAGGCTTACTAAATTCCTTGATCAAAGCGGCCTTAGTGTTTGTTAATGATGCCAAATGATTATCAGTGTAGTACTTGACGTACCATGTCAGTGCGCAATCCTGCAGAGCGGTAACCAACTGCACCTTCTTCATACTATCGTTCGTAACTTGTTGCGTTGTCTACACGGCCTCCGCAAAAAACCAAAACTGATCTGCATCCTCACTCCCTATACCCTTGAAAAATGGCAACTTCATTGTATTCGACATGTTGAATGATGACAGTGGTGGTGGAGGTGGGGGTGAAGGTGTGTTGTGGAGGTGAAGGTGGAGGTGGAGTGGATGGATGATGAGTTCACGAAAACCCTGCCTTATTAGCTATACAACACTCCGCAGTGAAGCTTGTACCATTCCTTCGTCGTCGCTCAAAGGAGGCCCAATCAACAGGCTATATTCAAGGCCTATTTTTTCTCGATTTCTGAAAAGATTTCCACTTCGCGTAGCTCCGAACATCAAGGCAATGGCATAACCCATTTTTCATACAATAACATCTTAATCCAGGTATTCAAATATCTTAGATACTACCTTGCGGTCCTTTGAAGAATCTTCGTTATGCTTCGTTGTAGTTGACTGAGGTATCAATTGCGAACTCTGTCACAAATCCTCCTATGACTCGATCAAGCTAGTGATCAACAACACACGTGATATTATATTAAGAAGCTTCCAACCTTCGCACTAGTTCCAGAGTCCACTCTATTGGACTATCAAGTCTCCACCTTGCTTGGCCGTCTGCCAAATTAGCTATCCACTTGTATAACTCGATCAGGAAGGTGTAGAAGAAAATCTCGTGTATTTCTGTGTACAAATATTTGTCCAACCACTGCTCTTTTGACAGGCACAGATTCTTGTTTTCTTGCACTGCAAATTCATGGATCTTTCTATCCAACCACTTCTCAATTTCCTTTTTGGTTAAATTCCAGCGATGAGACATCACACATCTCTTTATGCAGATCCTGGTCTCGGAAACGGAACCATTTGTTGGCTTAGTGGGTCCTGACCCAGGTTCAGAGTTAGTTGTGCCAAACAAAACCTTACACTATTGGCCCTTTCAACATCAACTTGCGTAGCACTGACTGAAGTCTCACTCGAAGCAGTATGGGGGGATGCTAGAACCAAGTTTCCACATCCAGAGATCACCATGATGTCCTTTTTATGTCTTAGATCTGCATTCACCTAGATCTCTAAGCCCTTAGGGCTTGGCGCTATAGTTTCCTTTAAATGGCTTCTAGACTTCTGTGAAGGTCGACAATCGGCTTCTGTGGACCTTTAACAGATAGGTTATCTAATTACACCCATCATAGACTAGCCTCAGATCAAAATCCACACCGATTTTCTTAAGTGCTTAATAAACTTAACATAAAGTATTATAACCTTCGCGTAAATACTTAACATGTATTGCATTTAATTAATAAGACATATTCAATAGATTCACACATCAATACATCATTATTTCATAAAAACATTATCTCATCACAACATAAACAACAGAAAGCAATAGTTAAAACATATGAATTTATCCAACAATCTTCTTTATTGATCTTCAATATAAGGTTACAAACTCAAAACTTCTCTATGCACTCAGCTACAGGGATCCGTACACTCAACTGCAGAGTCTACTCTAGGCCTCTGCGCACTCAACTGCAGAGCCTTTTCTTCCTCTAAGACTTCTCTGTGCTAACTCTCTAAGACTCCATTCGTTGTACCCATAGACAAAAGCATAGATTTGTCTTAGACTCTCTAAAACACACCTATTTATACAATCCCATTGTCCGCGAACCAAGGGTAGATCTCAAAACCGACTCAAACTTTACATAAATGAGGGTAAAAACCATTTTTGACTCCTACATACCTACGCGCTTTGCATCCACAATCCTTTTGTCAAAATTTACATCAAAACTTGGATTTTTAACCCAAAACTAACCTAGGGGACCCCATCCCAACAAAAGATGAAGGATAGATTAGAATTATTGCTACTAGGTTGTCGTAATGATCAAGAAGAAGACAACAATTTGTTGAAGGATGAGCATAATCAAAGATTGAATCCACCTTTAAGGAAGAACATTTGTGTAGAAGGAGTGGTCTATATTAAAATTGGGCTTGAAGAATTTCATATTGTAAATTATGAATGGCCAAGACTTAATAATCTTAGAATATTCTTCATCTAATACATCATCCAACTGATAATATAAAAGAGATGTGAATCATTTTTCGATTTTTTGATCTACTTATTACAAAATAATTCATGGAATATGCTAGCCTTATAATTTATGAAAATAACATTTATCAAAAGTTGCTATTGAATTAAGCCAAATTAATGGCAAGGGCTTGTAATTGAGAATTTCCATTTACCTTTCCTTTGATAAGGAAGCGTAATGATTTTCGACCCGTTAGTTTTTCATTTTGAGAAATCAATCTATAATGTTTCATTAACCGTTGGAATGCTCATTCCATTAATGTGGAATGTTGATTCAACTCTATCATTAATGTAAATTATCATTACTAAAAATAGGGAGTTCTTTTTTTCAGTGCATGTGTCCGTCTGAATGAGTACCTTTACATATATATGAAAGAAATTCATTCGTTCTCTAAAATGATGGGTGCCCACCTCTAAAATCTCAATATTGAATATACAACTAGATGAAAATTTCAATCATTATTGGCACCATGTTTTAAACCCTAATGCTCGCAAAGAGGCCCTATAATATTTTAACACGCCAAAGATATTTGTGTTCCCTCTTTTATTCACCAAATCAAGTATCGTAGATCCCCTTTCCCCACTTTGGGTTTTCTTTACTTCGCGTCGTTCGCTTTCTTGAGTCTTGGCCTTTCCCCTTTTGTTAAAAGATATCAAAATAACCATTTATTAAAGTTTTTAATTAAATATTTCTCTTTTTTGAGTTTTGACATTTTTTAATATTTTCCATTAAGTGAATAAAAATGCTTTTCATTTTTAGAATCTATCTTTTTAAATTAAAAATATAATAATTTAAGTGTAAATAATATTTGAAAAAATTAAAATTGGATTACTTTATAAATTATTTATGTTGATAGTTTTGTCTATTTTTTGAATATGGTTTTGAGAATTTTATTTTAATTATCACCAATTATTAGATATATGAGAGAGATGTAACTTATAAACACGAGTTATGGTTTTTTGGTGTGTGGTATAAAATATAAATGATGGAAAATGAAGAACTTCGACGTATATCAACCATATTTACTAATGTGGTTGTGCTAGTTTTAGAAAATATTCAAGGGAATTGAGGTATCAACGTACATTTTTTGGTAATTGGTTTTTATATACAAACTTTGGACATAAGGATAGGAATTGTAGAGCCTATGAGAGATGGTTATCAATATTCTAGAAGAAAGTTTGCAGGTAGATTAGTTTCATGTGTAGTCAACAACAAAAAGTATGTATTAATTGCTCCCTCATTCAGGTATTATACAAGATACTATAGATGTCACAATCTTGGTCACATTGAATGAGAATGCAACATAAGGTTCCCTAAGAAAACTAGGGAAGGAAAGGGTTATACAAGGTAAAGAGAAACTCACATTAAGGTTTGGAGAAGAAAACAGGTTGAGCTGGAAGTTAATTCTACCTTGAGTGTTAAGGGCTCGGATATGAATTGTTCATCATGTTATGTGCCCTAAGGAGGAACCTATCATTTCTCTATTTGAAGTTTTGCCTAATAGAGGAGTTCCTTGTTAAAAAATTGTCATGACACATATGCTCTAGTTACAATAGTGGCTAGAATAGAGTGGAATGAGCATGGATGATGTAAAAGAAAGACAATATGGAGGAGAAAAGTAGGAAGCTTCCAAGGAAACAATTATTATAAAAGAAACTAGGGTGTTACAGGATGTTGATCATTCAACATATTATATGAATGGAGTTGAAATCTCATAACTGATGGACAGTATGATAGTAGGCATGGAAAAATAAGAGGATATAATACATCATGAATAACACATCAAGATTAAGAGAGGAAGCTTATGATACAAACATTACAAGAAATATTGACACACATTGAGAAGGTACATTTAAGAAGAGAGAGAAAGAAGGAAGCATCTTTTTAGTTAGAGAGGGGGAACTTCATCACCCATAGGAAACATAAGGTTCCTAAGATAATTTAGGAGCAACCAAAGAATGTAGAGATGATAGGTACTTATAAATGAAGGAAGAATTCTCTTATGGGAAGATTTTGAGGAAAAATCATGAGCAACAAAAGAC
This sequence comes from Pinus taeda, assembly GCA_000404065.3. Lineage (NCBI taxonomy): Eukaryota > Viridiplantae > Streptophyta > Pinopsida > Pinales > Pinaceae > Pinus > Pinus taeda. Next base: position 27,436 of record APFE030533367.1, read on the forward strand.
TTAGATTAGTTTTACAGGAAAGCGCATGATCTCAAGGGGATATTTTAAGACAAAAATTATGGTGTTGGGCATGGAATCCCCCCACAACATATTTTGGGGCTCAAAGCCCAAGTTTTGAGTACTATTGTTGTAAAGATTCTGCGAATTGTGGGCGCGGAGTGCAAATTGTATGTTAGAGTCATAGGGTTGTCTGCCCTAAGTTTTGAATGTACTGTCGGCCTACCCATGGTCCACGGACCATGGGATTATATAAATAAAGCGAGGCTTTAAGTTGTAAAGTAGCAAGTAGCCAATGGATGGAGTCTAGAAGATAGCGAGCATAGAGTAAGAGTTTAGTATCTTCGGTCATAGTAGTAGGAAGAGGCTCTGCAGCTGAGTGCGCAAAAGCCTAGTAGAGTCTGTAGTTGAGTGCGTGGACCCTTGTAGTTGAGTGCATAGGGTAGAGTCGAGTCTGTAGCCAGAGAAATAGATAATAAAGAGAAGCTTGATTCCAAATCTTGTGTCTTCATTTTGAATTATTATATGGTTGATATCTTCTGCAATTACACTGTTTTATTTATTATGCGCACTTGTATGAATGTTGAACACTATTAAATATAACTAAACACATACACATAAGCTAAGTTGATAAACTAATATTAAGTTAATAGTAAGGATTTGGGTAATAACATTGTTCAGGCCTTGGGTAGGGCTGCGCGAAGGCAACATCGCAGGCTACGAGGTACAAATAGGTGCACGTAGCGACGTGCGCGCAGGGTCAAACTACAAACTACTTGAAATCATCAGACATCTCTAGGGTGCGGAAACCTAGTTCTAGCACCCTCCCATACTACTTCAGGTGAGACCTTAGTCCGCGCTCTACGAACTATTGTCAAAAGGGCCAGTAGTACTGGGATTTGTTTGGCTAAATCACCTCTGAACTTGGGTCAGGCCCCAACAAGCCAAAAAATGGTTCCGTTGCGGGGACCGTGATCTACATAAGGGATGTTTGATGTCGTGTCATTGGAATCCAACAAAGAAGAAATTGAAGGGTGGTTGGACAAGAAGATTCACGAGTTCGTGGCGCAGGAAAACAAGAATCCACGAGTATCTAAGGAACAGTGGTTGGTGTGCTACTTATATACGTAAATCCACGAAATTTTATTTGCATACTTTCCTTCTGAGCTATATGAGTGAATGGCGAAGCTAACAGATAGTCATGGAAGGTGTAGGCTCAAAAAACCAATCGTGTGGACTCCGGAATTAGTGCGCAGACTAGAAGCATCAGAAGATAAGATCATGCGAGTTGTGGACCATTGGCTCGATCGAATTATAGGAGGATTTATCACCGAGTTCATGGTAAATACGACTGTAAGCTACAATGAGGCGAAATGATACTTCCTCAAAGGACCGCGAGGTAAGTATATTAGAACTTTGAAAACTTGGATTGAGATGATATTGTGTGAAAAACGGGTTATGCGAATAAATTAATGTTTGGGACTACACGAAGTGGGAAGGTCTATAGAAACTGAAATAGTGAAGAATTAGAAGCTAGTCCCTTAAATTCACCCTTGCGGGAAAACGAGGAAGAACTCGCGAAAGTTTCTTCGAGAAGCACTGTCAATCTGATAAGGTAGCGGATTCTGTGCTTACCACCTCCACCTACACTACCACCAATCTCACCATCTTCACCTCAATCTCCACCCACACTGCCTCCGCCACAACCACAGTTCAGTATGGCGAGCACAATCAAAGTGCCAATATTCAGAGGAGTAGGGAACGAAGATCCAGACCAATTTTTGTTTGTGGTAAGGGCGATATGGGAAGCACAAGAAGTCGTGGATGACAATATAAAGAAGGCTACACTGGAAAGCGTGTTGTAGGATCATGCACTAATATGGTACATTAAGAATTCTAATGACCATCCAAACGCAGGAATCACCGAAATCCAGGCTGCGTTGAACAGGGAATTTAGCAAGCCAAAATCAGAGACAATCAATTATCGGGTTTAACGAAATCGTGATGTTCCCAGGTGAGAGTCCCTGGGATCTGGACCAGAGACTGAAGAGTATGATTTGTGAAGCCAACATGACCTTGATGAATGGACAACACGTGCATGGTTTGTAGCGTCACTAACACCGCATTTAAGGACAGATTGTCACAATAAAAGCTTTCCACCTAGGTCGAAGCTTTGGAGATGGCAATGAGATTGCATGAGACCCCTATGTAAGATCCTAGTCTGGGAGTCCAACAAATCCATGCGAAACTGCAAAATTTGTGTCTGGAAATGTAGAGTTCGAAACAAGATAGGACACCTCGGCCAGAGGCGGGCGAGGAGATATGATGCATAAAATGCAAATGTCAGGGGCATGACAAGGACCACTGTCCAGTTTTCGTGAATTACTTGTCGGGAGCAGGGCTGATACCACTAAAACCTAAGGCACAAGTAGGAACGAGCGCAGTGCCTGCATTATGGTGTGCGATTTGTTAGATAGGAGGAAAACACTACAGATAATTGTCACATATTGCAGAAGTATACGTAGACGTCCCAACAATTGTTCTATAATTTCTGTAGGTGGGTAGGCCATAATGAGCACACCTGCAAAAGCTATGAACTAATGATGGATCAGACTCCTACCTACAGAGTACAGACTGAAACACAAGCTCTCGACCCAAATGTAGGAATGGCATGCACTGGATTTTAGGGTCGCAGATGAGGTTGAGGTGGAATGGGACCAGGAAGGGATCACATACAACTAATTTGTTACAATTGCAAAGGGCCAGGACACTATGCCCACAATTGTATGAACCTTACGATAACATCATGTTTATACTGTACTCAGTTTGATCATGAGATAGAAAAGTGCCCTACATTGATAGCGATGTTGCACAAAAAAGGGGTACTCCAGGCTCCCCTGACTCAGAATTTGCAAATGATCAGGTCTGAGTTGCATGAAGAAGACCCAAATGTAAACATAGTGCTTAGAAGTAGTATTACAACTAAAGATGATAAAGGTAAGCAGTCAGAGGAAAGTGTGTGGGTTCGCAAGGCTCCTATAAAGGAACCTGCATTTGATTTGAAGAACATGAAGGAAACATTCATGGAAGCTAAGAAGAGCTTCACGGAGGCCTCCACTTCAGGTAGTACGGATCAAATAGAACTAGGGATGGATCCTTCAATGCTCACTACCTTTCTCGAGACATGCATGAAACTGCTGTGCAACAACAAGGTTGTAAAAGGACTACAGGAACTTATCACTAGGTGCGTGGCGTCAAGACAACCACACGTGGTCCAGAAAGTTGGAAAGCATGCATTACACACAGGAAGCGAAATGAGATTGACTACACAAATCAGAGAGTACGAAATGGATCAAGTAATTCTGGATCTCGGATCGGACACGAATGTACTATCAAAACAAACATGGGAATGCATGGGCAGATCCACGCTACAATGGTCTCCTATTTAGTTGTGAATGGTGAACTAGTAGAAGGTCCTACCCATGGGGAGATCACAAGGGGTAACAATGGATATTGAAGGTGCGAGTGCACTGGCATATTTCAAAGTGATAGAGATTGTCGATGGTAGTAATCCCTATCCCATGCTACTAGGCCACTGATATGAATGGAGTCATAAATCTGAAGAAGCACAAAATGATTTTTGAGAAAAAATCACTACGCATAGTAGTACCGCTGGATCCGGCCAAAGGAGTGTGATACACTGAACTGATGCGTGATGATGATAGTGATGACGATCTTGATTGTATCTATAAGATAACCATGTGAGAACATGATTGGGTGAATCCAACAGCAGATGGTAGGATTTCATGGGAGCGTGAAAGCTCCTACACTTCAGATTGGGACAAAGAAATAGAACTATGGTAGAATCGGTTGCACGAAGTAACAACGCTCAATTGCAACATGATGATAAGATCATTGCACTGTGTGACAACAAAGATAAGTGATTTGCCTAGGTATGACAGGTTGACAGCGGTGGATGAATTTCTGAATAAATTTGAGAGTGAAGTACCGGAATAGCAGCGTTTCGACGCTTTGAAATGGGCACTCCGTGCTACGCCCACAAGATGGTGGGATGTGCACCATTAGAGTTTCGAGGATTGGTACAAATGCAAAAGGAGATGCCCCTATGATTTGGAAAACCCCAGCTATGGATGAGAACCGATTACCAGGGGAAAAAAAACATGCGCACCCACCTTTCCTGATGGGTACAGACATATGACATGCAGCTTGCAGAAGCGCACACCACTCCCAGAATAGAAAACCAGAACAAAACACAATGACAGGAAAGGTGAAGCGCGCCCAAGATTATCCAAGGAGAAGCATTTGACACGGTGTGCGAAGTGCTGAACAAGGTTTATCAGGTGAGACACATTGAGTGGGACCTGCGCGTACCAGTGGTTCGATGGGCCTATAGGACTATGTGCAAAAGTCTGATTGCGAAAACGATTCCAAGGCTGCAGAATGAAGTAAGGACCGTAATCTCTAAGGAGCATGCAAAGATGAATCTGCACGTAATAGCAACCGTCGATTCGACAGTGCGTGAAGTTCGGGATGAAGAAATCACACAACTACGCAAAGCAGAACACATAAGATTTTAGGAAGAAATTTGGCAAGGGAACCTTAGACTTTGCAAACTTGAAAAGGACCGAGTACGACTAAGGAAGAAAAGTGTTTTGATGGACGCAGAGGTCAGGAGGCTAAAAAACAAAATCAAGGAACCATGTCTCATCGATAAACCAAGGATGGCAAGGCAAGGTGCGGATAATCATACTAATGAATTAGAGGACTATAGCTGAGAGTTGGTTAGTCTACTGCTATGGCTAGGACCACATATCACCAAACGCGGTAACCAGGGAAGCACATTGCAAATAGTAGAGCGCGCGGCACCGATCGCCACAATGATAGATGAGGATTTTCTGCGGACTATGCTGGAGGGCAGGATGGAGCCCCGCACAGGTGGTGCGACCACTTGACTAGCTGTAGGAAGAACAGTCTTAGTGCTCTAGGTAGCCGAAAGGGAGCGTGGGACTATAAATTATTCTGCCTGGGAACTGCGGCTCTGACAGGTGCACGCTAGAACAACCTGTCACAAGTTTCGGGCCTTTGCATGGAGGGATGCGTTGCCGCATGGGTTGAATGGGAAGTGATCGCTGGTGTCACTATTCATGACGAGATGTCCGATTTGAGGCCAAATGGAGTGGGTAGTAGGCATTTAAGAAAAAAGTTATGGGCAAGATTTCGGAAAATCTACTGCCAAGGAAGCATTGATGGCCTAGAAGTGGGGGGAATGATTGAATTTGAATTCAAAAGGTGCTATAAAACTCCAAGGGATAGCCAATAGAGAACACTTAGTCATTTGAGATTTGAGCAGTTGAACATAGCGTAGAGTGGTGAAATTCGAGCGATAATAGAGCCCCTAAGTTCGCGAACGACCGCATACAACATAGAAATGATGACGACCACTAAGGATGGGTTGGGCATTGAAGAAGGAAACACTGGTGAGGCCATGCAGACCCCCATGGTATAGGATGTTCTCGAAGGTGCTGGGGTCATAACCAAAATCCCCAAATCACCCCTAATGTCGAGACTGAAGAAAGATAAGCAGGCAATGGGACTAGTACACATGTCCCCGAGGAATCCATGGCACAATAAGTTATCAATGGAAGAAAAAGGAAAGGCAGTCACCATTGAAACAAATGACGAGGAAGAAGACTTGCAAGCCCTGATTGCCTCCATAAAGGAAGAAGAAGACATGGAGGAAGACATCCAACCATTGCACTCTGCAGCAAAATTTCCTGAGTATGTCCCTTTGCGAAAAGGGAAAACCAAAATACTGAAGGATCTGGATGCAACAAGGGGTGCACTCCAGACCCCACTCCTCCTCGATGGAATTATCTTTGAGGGCTCACTCCTAGGTCACCTGCTCACCATGAAATTTGAAGACTAGGACCTCGTGGACAACAAGAAGTTCCCGCACTTAGAAATGGCAAACCTGATGAAGCAGAATACGAAGGGGCCAGTGATAACGTTAGAGCCATGAAAAAGGATGCACGGTGTGGAAAAGGCTGGGTTGCTTCATTTGCTATGGATACTACATTTCCACCGTGTGCCCATCACCATTTTCATCATCATGCAGTTGCTCGTCCTAGTGCATAATGGGTACTTATGGCTGGAGGAGCCTATTCCCATCACGAAAAATCTCATCCACCGAATTTCTTGGCTTCCATGTAAGGGAAAGGACCCCATGACGATAGCCGGGAAAAGCAGCAATTTGGCTCTCACAGAAGGCATGAAGGCAAAGTATAAGCTCGAGAAGAAAAAGAGGGGTTACTCTATCACTAGTATCAAGGAAAAAGGGGTGTGCATAGCCACCCAACTCCTAGCCAGTAAAGTGATGAGAAAATGCCACGTCAATGAAGTACCAACATCGGTGGTTGCGTTGGACGAACAGTGTGCGGAGGGGGTCCAGTTCAACAGGGCCAAGTTCCTCTACAAGGAGTTTTTGCTCAACTGTTGCGAGGCCCAGGAGCAAGGTAAGACCTTCCACTATGCATGGTTGCTCTTATCCATCTTGATGGTAGCGAGAGAACTGCCGGAGGATAGTCAGTTCCCGAGAATTGACCAAGACTTACTAGAGGCCACGAATTATGCTTCGCTCTAGGCCACCAAGGATGTGAAACAGATTCACAATACCAAGATTTTTTGGGTTCTCATGGAGGTAAGCATTCAAATTTGGATCAATATGAGGCCACACCTGTCCCCTATGGTGCACAACAGTCTAAAGAGTTTTATAGACTTCAAGGCGGACATGCACAACATATACATCAGGGCGCGAAAGGATCCAACACAACAGTGGACAAAGCTCCCATTTATAGCCACTGATGACACGATCTTTAGGGTGTTAGAGACATGGCCTCCTGAGTGGTATGCCCTAGATTTGGAAAAGTTGGAGAAGATGACAACACAGGAAAGGAAGGATGATGCCAACCTGCGCGTCACCCAACTGGCTAAGAGAAGGCGGAATGAAAAAGTGGCAATCGAGTTAAGGGCAGTCCGCTAAGCGGCACAGGAAGCCGCGGAGCAGAAGAAGGCCGCATAATTAGCAGCAAAAACATAAAAAAAGGAGGCCACAACAGTGTAGTCAGAGGAGGGTCAAGCAGTGTCCACAGGGCAGGGGGCAGAGGACACAAAAATTACAGAAGAGAGCACGGACCTAGGGACCTCCTCTACCCAACTCAAACAGCCATGCATTGTAGGAATATCAGGTCTCAGAAAGAAGTTCAAGGCCTTGAAGTTGGCTAAACACGATCACCTTAATTGAAGGTGATCTCCATGACATCGACGAGACGGTTCGTGAGGTCACCAATGAAGCACTCCAAGAGTTTATGACGGAGCAACAGACTGTGTTGGGGGTCTTAAGGGTGTAGGTGTAGGAGTTATAAGTGTAGCCCCCGCAGGAAGGTACCTTGTCTACCCATGACGCAGCAGGCATGTCAGTAGCAGAATAGATGCTATGTGCGAAGATGGAAAATACGATAGTATTGCAAGATGGAGTGCCAGTCTCAGAAAACACGATGGATCGGGTGATGCTTAATACGATGAAAGGCATTGGCCTTAATTTGGTTTCCCTTCCCCCCATCCTACTATATCAGCTGCAGGATGGGATAACAGTAAAACTCCGCGCCAGAGAGAGTCACACGAACTATGCTCTAAGCGAGTAGAATATTAATATAGAACAACTTAACTTGCAGCACAATGAGTTGGTGTCACAGCAACAACTGGTGCAGACAATTGATGACACTTGCTGGTGCATCCCAGAGTTGTCCATTACAGCAGACCTATCGGAAGAAGTGCGGATCAACTGTTTGACAAGTGGAGTCCGCAACGTGCGAGAAGAAACAACAAGAGTGCAGCTAGAGCTGAATCTCTAGGTTGTTGAGTTGCAGTTGAAGGCACAACCTTCCACTCCCCCACAGGTCTGAGAGTAGCGCGCCAACACTATTGCAGTAGGGATGGAAGAGATTGAAGGTGCAGTGCACGACTACCAACATGTTGGAGCAGGCACTTGAGGTCCTCACCATGTTGTAGGAGGACCCCAACATCCAGCAGCTAGAGACTGAGGCACGCAAACTCCAACAACAATATGACAACATCAGAGGGACTGCACAAACAATAGTCCTTACTCAGAAGCTTGCAAGGATGCAGCAAGCCAAGGCATTAAAAGAGCAGGTGGATGTGACACACCATAAGGAAGTAGTTCTCAAAGCACACGTCCAACCATAGATTGATGAAGCCTTCACAATCATGATAGATATTGAAGGAAAGCTCATGCAGATTCAGGGGATGCATGCACAGATGTAGCGCAACATGCTGAAATAGAGGGTTCAGAAGTGAGAAAGCAACAGGTTCAGCAAGCAGCAGCTCAGTGTGCTGTAGACATCTAGACTGTTCGGGACCAGTTAGAGGGACTCTGCACCAAGATCGTTGTTATTGGGAATAGTGTCCACTTAGAGCTGATATTCCCACTAAGACTGGTAGCTATCTGAGAAACAAACAAGTTAAAACTACTTTCGTTTTCCTTTATGAAAAATAAACAAGAGGGGAATAGAGGACACCAACCTTTGTCTTGCGCTTGGTTCCTTGCTCGGTTCCTCTCCTTCTCGATAGATCT
>APFE030533367.1:36892-49706 GCA_000404065.3 Pinus taeda
ACCATTTCTGAGCAGTTTTCTATGGAGAACTTCTGGGAGATGATGTAATCAGCTGACCTTGTTCCTTTAGGTAGTGAAGCAACACTTTTAGGGAATTAGGAGCCCTCAGTTTATGGACATTTATGATTGGGATTGTAGTGCCCAAAAATGTCTATAACAATCGCCACGCCGACAGAGTGACTCACGATGTTTGTGTTGGGGGGCTGTTGGGCATGGAATCCCCCCACAACATGCTTTGGGGCTCAAAGCCCAAGTTTTGAGTACTATTATTGTAAAGATTCCGTGAATTGCGAGCGTGGAGCACAAATTGTATGTTAGAGTCATAGGGTTGTCCGCCCTAAGTTTTGAATGTAGTGTCGGCCTACCCATGGTCTGCGGACCATGGGATTGTATAAATAGAGTGAGGCTCTAATTTGTCAAGTAGCAAGTAGCCAATGGATGGAGTCTAGAAGATAGCGAGCATAGAGCAAGAGTCTAAGTATCTTAGGTCATAGTAGTCGGAAGAGGCTCTGGAACTGAGTGTACAAAGGCTTAGTAGAGTCCATAGCTGAGTGCATGGACCCCTGCAGCTGAGTACGCAGGGTAGAGTCGAGTCTGTAGCTAGAGAAAGAGATAATAAAGAGAAGCTTGATTCCAAATCTTGTGTATATGCTTTGAATTATTATGTGGTTGATATCTTCTGCAATTACACTATTTTATTTAGCGCATGCACTTGTGTGAATGCTGAAAACTATTAAGTATAACTAAACACATACAGATAAGCTAAGTTGATCAACTAATATCAGGTTAATAGTAAGGATTTGGGTAATAACACTGTTCAGGCCCCGGGTAGGGTTGTGCAAAGGCAACATTGTAGGCTATGAGGTACACATAGGTGCACGTAGGGTCAAACCGTGAACCACTTGAAATCATTAGACATCTCTAGGGTGTGGAAACCTGGTTCTAGCACCTTCCCATACTACTTTAGGTGAGACCTCAGTCCACGGATTGTTGCCGAAAGGGCCAGTAGTACCGGGATTTGTTTGGCTAAATCACGTTTGAACCTAGGTCAGGCACCAACAAGCCAACATATGGATAGTAGTGCAAGCATGGTCTTAGGGAGAGAATTTATGGCATCATAGTACCAAGAAGGAAACATGGTTCAATTAAGTCTAAAAGATCATCTAGGAACAAGTTATGGATTTTTAAGAAGTACTTATGCAGAATCATCAAGATGATTCTTTCATAGACATCCATGACCCTTTTCCATTGATGTCAAAGGGGGCAAATTTGCAAAGACATTGATACAAAGGAGATAATGCAAGTATAAACACATGGAAAATATTTACAAAGGGAGAATTTTTGTTGCAAGTTTGACATCAAATGACCACAATCTATAGTGGTGTTTCCATCAATGACAAAGAGGGAGATTGAGGCACTTAGTGTTGTCATTGAGGTCAAAGGGTATGTATGAGACAACAGTAGTATCATTCATGTTGCCTAAGGAAGTATAAGGACTCTTTGTGAAGATATATGACAACAAGATTTCATATAGGTTCTCATTAAGTGAATATTAAGGTGCTTGAAGTTATTTGATTTTTTTATGTAGTTATGGTTTCCAAATTGTTGGCATTATGATGAATGTGTTGTCCATGATGGAAACTCACTTGTATATGGTAACTAGATGAACCTACATGGTAGATATCAGAGGTGACAAAATTATGGAGCAAAGAGATATCAAAGGTGAAAGAATGATGGAACATAGAGATATCAAAGGTGACAGAATGATGGAACAGAATAATGGTTAAAGTTTTGATACAGGAAGATTATGTTAGTGTTGTCCTTAATAGATAACATATATGATGAATGGACTACTTGATAAAGGTATAAACAAGATGTGATAGAATGCATGGAAATTGTGTTTACAGATGTGACAAAATGCAGGGAAGTTTAGAGGAATCAGTTCAGAAGTGATGTATAATGGAAACTCACATTGTAACAGGGAAATTCAAAGGTAATAGAGTAATGGCATAGAAGAACAGGATGATGGAACAAATGATCAGAGATCAGAATCAAGAAATTGAAGAAAAATAATGTTTTAAGTTGTACCAAATTGTATACATTGGTTCACTTAGTCCAAGTATTGTATACACGCAGGTTCACATAAAAAAAGGAGCGTATACATATGCACACACTTTCACAAGAGGAAAAGTGCGTATGGGATGGAAAATTAAGGTTAAGGAATACCAAGGGTCCATACCATGGTATTAGCCCACAATATTGAGTGGAATAATGGTTACTTGATCCCGTCTAAGAATACCATAGGTTATAAGTGTTGTTTTGGTTTGAGGTATTGAAAAGGGATGTAAGTATATAAGGAAGAGAAGATCAAAGGACTAAGTGTGCAAGTAATGAATATCTTATGAAGAATTAGATCAAAAGCAAGTATGCTTATTTTGGGTTTTTTATGCTTTGCTTGATCTGAACTAAGTATATACATGAGTCTTTGATGATGGATGAGATCTAATGATGGATCAAGATCACAAGACCTGAAATGACTTATAATTATGTGACATGATAATGGATAGGCTAGATCTGAGTGCTAACAAATGTTTTGTCCTTTAAATGTCATGATATGGGTATATCTGAAGTCTGGAATAACTGCGAAGTTATTATTTGCAGATCTATATGTTGTTTCACCTTGGTGAAGGCACGCATACACACTGGTTTGGCACTTCCAAGTAGCTTATGCAAAATAAAATTTTGTTGTCTAGAGATGATTGATCTATATTATTAGTGTTGTTATTTTACTGTTGTTCTTCAATGATGTCTTCTTTGGATCTGAAAGTAAAACTGATTGTATAAGGAGATTGAGTCTGGTTGATTGATTGATTGAGTTAGAAGGGTGATATTTGCTGCTATCTGTATAGAACTCTATAATATGACAATAGATCTTTAGAATGTATTTGGGCGGTATAGTTTATGGTTCAAAAGTTTTATGATTCAGTATCTTTAGAGGTATATGTAGGTTGGGTTAAAGAAAGTAGCATATACATGCAAGTTGGCTTCACTGAAGTAGCGTTTACATTCTGACATATGATTTTTGAGGTTGCAGTTGGTTCTGGTTGTTGATGCAGTATTCTAGTGACAGTGATATGATTGTTCAGATTGCTTGCTGATAGATGCAGTTGTATTTGATGATTGATTTTGAGCTTCATTGTTACTGATGGGTCCAGTATGAAAATTTGATGAAACGTGGTGAAAGTGAAAGAAATCTAATAGAGGGAGAAGTTAAAAGGCTCACAGATAAAATTAGAGATCAACAAGATCTATTTGAAAAAAGGGAGTGTACCTTCAAAGAAGAAGTTATCGGGCTAAAAGCTCAGTGGGAGGATGGAAAAAAAGTAAGGAAGCAGTGCAAGGAAAAGGAAGATCAATGTCGAAGGCTGCCAGATGAAGTGACATCATTGAGAAATGAAGTAAATGAAAAGGATACTACAATAAACAAACTTAAAGATAGATCCAGTTACTATGAAAGTCTTGAAGCTGAGGTCGTCTCTCTAAAAGATGATCTTGAAAATTCAAATAATCAGAATGAAGAACTACCTCAAGCAGATGAAGAACAAGAAAATGAGATTCAAAAATTAAAGAAACAAGTGGAAGAAGGAATAAAATCTAGAGAAATCATGAAGAAACAATATCTAGAAAAGGAAGAGAAATATCAGGTTGAGGTAAATATCCTAAAAGGTAGATTAGAAGAAAAGGATAAATTTTTATGATTTCAAGACAATACTAAGATTTTGGATAATATTATTAGTAGTCAAAGGTCTCCTGCCATCAAATCGGGTCTTAGTTTTCATGAAACTATTAAAGTTGAATCTATTTCAAAAAATGAGGCAAGGAATTCTAATTCAAAATATGAAATGCTCAACAAGGATACAAGAGGTCAACTTCATCAACAACCAAGGAAAGAAAGTCTTCAAATAAAATCATTTACTCCTAACTATGGAAGTGTTAATCGATTCTTTCCTTTGACGAATAATGTTGAATCTTTTATACATCACAATTTTGGACATGTTGTAACGAGATGCAGAAATAGAATGGTTCAAGCTAATAACTGTCACATAGAATGATCATCAACTTCTAGGTACTTTAAGGGATATTTTTTTTCTTGCACATGTTTGGTCACAAAGCCATTGATTGCTATAGAAAGAATATGAAACATATAAGATGTTATGCTTGTAACAAGTTTGGGCATGTAGCAAAATAATGCAGGGACAAGTCTATGGATCGTCGTAGACAATATGGTAAGCAATCAAATAAGCAGATCTATATCAAAAAATCTTAAAAAGATGAATCCACTGACAATCAAGAAAAGGAAGATCAGATAAGGTGTGATCTTGCTCTATGCTCATTCGAAGACAAAGATGACAGTGGATGTGCTCATCACATGAATGGATACAAAAGAAAAATGGAGTCTCTGATGAAGAACCATCATGGTAATGATAATCTTGGAATTGATGTTTCAACAAAAGTTCGAGGACTAGGTATAGTCAGAACAAACTCAGGGGGAACTGAAAGTATAAAATTTCAATGTTCCAATGCTCATACGCTGATATTATGAAGACACGTAGCGTATATAACTGAGTTAGAAATTGCACAATCACCTATATGTTGGTTTGATGAATAAGTAGTGGGGCAGACTTAGAAAAGGGATCTGATATGGTTCAGACAATTATCAATTGTCCTAAATTTTTGTCTTGATGATTGATGACTACAATATGTGGATTTTATTTAGAATTTATTTTGACCCTCATAAGTTGTTGATGACTTGATTTATAACTAGTTGATGATGATGCCTTGATGATTCTTACTGATATTTGCAATGACCAGATTTGACATTGAACAATTGGAACAAGTTTAGGGGGATATTATGATATGCTTCTAATAATGCATTGTTGGCATTATGTCTAGAAGTCTTTGGTACATAATGATTCTTATCAATAGTGAGGATGCTTATCTTGTTGAAGTTTTTAAATGATATATCATGCTATGATGCAGTCATGGGTTGCCTATAATGAAATCTCAGATGATGCTTATATTTCTTAAGCCACATAATTGTTATTTAGATCAAATTTATGGATGATTTGGATGATTATTTTGATGATGCATATAGTACATATGTTATGTTGCTTACATGGTGATGTTCATAAGTTCAAGGAGAAGAACAAAGCTTGAGTACACAACTTCATTATTTGATGATGATAAGTGTCACTCATTTCTTTTATGATGTTGTCATCATGCCTTCAAAGATGCATAAACTTCATATGGTGCAGTTATGGATGAGGATTACTATAGTTCTTGTATCTCACATGGTATATTGGTTAAGGATTATTGATCTTGATGATATCAAGCAAGTTTGATTGCGAGGTCATGATTTTGATTTTGATGAGGAGCTAGATACATATTGTTATCTCCATGATGGATACATATCATGCTGGGTACATGGATGATTTCTTAAATTATAGATTGGTAAATAATGTTGGTTGGACAAGAAAATGGTATTATTACAGGTTTCATGAAGACATGGCTATTTGGAGACTTGGCTTACTTAGTCACATAATGATGATGAATTCTTACTTTATGATGATAGGTTTGTTTCTTAGATATGGTTGATGCTTATCAATTGTGGGATGTTGGAAAAATCCCTAGTAAAGATATATGGTTGATATATTGCAGGTTTCTATGTAAATATCATGCATTTCTTTCTACAATGATGATGTTATGGTCATAGATGATGATTATCGTAGTTTCACATGAATATATGTGAATGGTTTTATATCACTGCTTGGAGATATGACATATGCTTAGTTGATTCATGGAAGGCTATGTTAAAGCTTTTTTCTACTAAGGAAACGAAGCAAGTTGATCTTGATGAGGTCAAGAGGATGAGTTGATACCTATATGCGGCATACTTAGTCACAAGTTGATGATATTAAAGCTACATTGACATATCTTTCGAACTGGTGATGGAAATATACAGGTTGTTGTTCTTGATGCTATTGATAGATGATTATGGTGCAGATCATATATGGTATATGATAGTTGCTAATAACTATCATGGTATTGTTTAGATCTTTGGTATTTGCTATAAATGTCATGTATATCATTTGATTTCAAGGTCATGTAAATACCTATGGTGTAATAATTTTCATATGCAGTCATGTATGGACTTTTGAGATCATGTCAAATATGTAATCCCACCTGGTTGGGTGGTTGAGTCAAATTTGTATCCCCACTTGGTTAGGAGATCGATGTATGTATGAGTCATTGCTGATAGGAAGGTCATACTCACATAGTTGAGTTATAGAGTCATGCTATTCTTTTGAAAAATATTTTTCCAGACTCTGCATGTGCTGAAGGGGATTATGGATGGTATAATGCATCTCAACATGTACTAAGGGGGAGTTTGATTAGAGAATTCAACATGTGCATAGGGGGAGCATGATCAATGTGCATATTTAGTAGTTCAAATATGGAAGTATTCATTTAATATTGTTCAACCCTTTTCCCTTGATGTCAAAGGGGGAGAGTAGCTCAGTGTTTGGAAAGTAGCTTGATGTTCTGAAAAGATTGGTGCTTGTCTTGATGTTATTTACAGGTTGTGGTGACCAAACACAAAAGTGGTTGCCATCAAGTCAAAAGGGGGAGATTGTTGGCATTGTGATGCATGTGTTGTCCTTGATGGAAACTCACTTGTATATGGTAAATAGATGAATCTACATGACATATATAAGACGTGACAAAATGATGGAACACAGAGATATCAGAGGTGATAAAATGATGAAACACAAAGATATCAGAGGTGACAGAATGATGGAACATAATAAAGGTTAAAGGTTTGACACAGGAAGATTTTGTTAGTGTTTTCCTTGATAGACAACCTATTTGATGAATGGACTACTTGATAAATGTATAAACAGGATGTGATAGAATGCATGGAAGTTGTGTTTATAGATGTGACAAAATGTAGGGCAATTCAGAGGAATCAGTTCATAAGTGATGTATAATGGAAACTCACATTGTAACAAGTCAATTTAGAGGTAATAGAGTAATGGTACAGAAGAACATGATGATGGAACAAAGGATTATAGATCAGAATCAATAAACTGAAGAAAAATAATGTTTTAAGTTGTACTAAGTTGTATACGTTGGTTCACCTAGTCTAAGTAGCGTATACAAGCGGGTTCACAAAACAAAAAGAGCATATGCATATGCATGCATTTTCACAAGAGGAAAAACACATATGGGATGGAAAATTAGGTTTAAAGAATACCAAGGGTCCATACTATGGTATTAGCCCACAATATTGAGCAGAATAATAGATACTTGATCCCATCTAAGAATACCACAGGTTCTAAGTGTTGTTTTGGTCCGAGGTATTGAAAAAGGCTCTAAGTATATAAGGAGGAGAAGATCAAAGGACTAAGTGTGCAAGTAATGAATATCTTATGAAGAATTAGATCAAAAGAAAATATGCATGTTATGGGTTTCTGATGCTATGCTTGATCTGAACTAAGTATGCAGTGGAATGTTTGATGATGGATGAGGTCTAATGATGGATTAGGATCATAAGACCTTAAATGACTTGTAATTATGTGATCTAATAATGGATAGGCTAGATCTGATTTCTAAAAAATGTCTTCTCCTTTAAATGCCATGATAAGGGTATATCTGAAGTCTAGAATACCTGCAAGGTTATAAGTTATTATTTTCATATCTATACACTAGTTCACCTTGGTGAAGGCACGTATACACGTTGGTTCGGCACTTCCAAGTAGCGTATGCAAAAAAAATGTTTGTTGTTCATAGATGACTGGTCTATCTGATTAGTGTTGTTATTTTACTATTGTTTGTCAATGATGTCTTCTTTGAATCTAAAAGTAAAACTGATTGTATAAGGAGATTGAGTCTAGTTGATTGATTGATTGAGTTAGAAGGGTGATCTTGGCTTCTATTTGTTTAGAACTCTGTAATATCACAATAGATATTCAGAATGACTTTGGGAAATACAGTTTATGGTTCAAAAGTTTTATGATTCAGTATACTAAGAGGTATACGGAGGTTGGGTTAAAGAAAGTAGCGTATACATGTAGGTTGGTTTCACTGAAGTAGTGTATACATTGTGACATATGATTTTTGAGGTTGTAGTTGGTTTTGGTTGTTCATGTAGTGTTCTGGGTTTAACAAAATGTTATGGTGACAATGATCTGATCGTTCACATTGATTGTTGATAGATGCAGTTGTATTTGATGATTGTATTGTAGTGGTGATTGATTTTGAGCTTCAATGTTACTCATGGGTCCAATTTGAAAATTTCATGAAGCGTGGCCTACATATTATGTTGATGTGTACCAAGAGTATCTAGTCTGAAAAATTTATGAAACGTGGTTCCTAGAGAAAGAGTGAAAGTGGTAGCCTTCTGTAGGTCGGAACCTACATATTGGTAATGATATCAGCCAGTACAAGAGCTAGGGGGTTTTATCTCCCTTCCAGCAGAAACTGGAGAACGAGTGAAGGTTGTAGCCTTTTGTAGGCCGGTGCCTACGTACTGGTACAAGTTTACACCAATACAAGAGCTAGGGGGTTGTAGTTCCCTACCCGTAGTAGTTGAAGAACGAGTGAAGGTTGTATACTTTTGCAAGTGGGTGCTTGCGTATTGGTATGAGTTTGCACCAGTACAAGATTGTAAACAACTTTTTATTTATATTAAAAAGAAGACAAAGACAACAACATCAAGTGGTTTTCTCCCACATTTGGTTTCCACCTTAAATCTTGGTGTTCATGCGTGTTTATTATGTGTGATGGTTTATTTATTACGACACATATTTAATGTTTATCTAATGGTTAATAAAGTACTAATGCACTAGTTGAAGACAAACATATGATGGATTAACTGAATTGTAAGTTCAGTGGATATACACTAATTGTCTTAAGAACAGTCGTGTGCACATGCAGGTTCGATTCAGTAAATTCGCGTATAGAAATATGAATATGAAATGTAAAAATGTATTGATTTTCATATATTGATTCACCCCCCCAGTATTTTTCCCAACACAAATGATCCCATAAACTACATGGTTGCATAGATCTTGTTGATACCTTTCCAATAGTGTATATTTCTCTAAAAAACCCTTGCTAAATGAGAAGTTATGGTTAATTGAAGTTTAGTATTAATGTATGAATCAAAACTTTAGGGCAAGACCCCTCACACTAAATTTGTTAAAATTTTTGAATATTTCAAGAAGATCCACAGTTCAACATTTTTATCAATGAAAGATACTAATCAAACATGCATACCATTTGACACTATTAAATATCACACAACTCTGGAAAATCAAATAAATCCAATAAGAGAGTGAAATGATTTAATGATAGATGTGGTCCAAAGTTGCATGATGTTTAACCTCACCTATCGACCCAACCAACGAATGACACGTGGAAATGTTTCGCATGATGATGGCGTGGAGAAAATAGAGGTGAACATGTTATGGACTTATTTGGAACATGTTGATTAGTTAAAGGGACACAAACAAGTGACACGTGGCACCCCTCATGAGTTTCCACATGGCCTGATGATGTCACCAAGAAAAAAACCAGTAGCCCTAGGAAACAAGTCACATGGTGTGGGTGTGTGGAGTTAAAATCCAAGTTCCAATTTCTCGAGATCATTCTCGTTTGTTTTTATGATCCATTGATTCATTGCTCTGGTTATGGTTCGATGGATATAGTTCCCTATAGATTTGATTAATTTGGTGTTGTTGTTTCATTTGAAACTTTGTTCCAACTTAGAAAAAAATTAATATCATAACCTATTGACAGTGCTGGATGTTTCCAACAGTAGGCGATCTCCTCGGTATGAAGTCTCAATTAGACCTTGCACCATTTAAAGTAGCAGCCCCATCTGGATAATAGGCCTGAACACCATAGCTTTAAAGGTTTTCCTTGGCAGCAATAAATAACATAAGAGAGTATGAAAACAAACTTCAAAATAAGCAAGTAAGTTGACACTGTGAAGCATATAATTACAATGCGTATAAGGTAATTTTCTGGGTGAGAAGAGAGAGAGAATGAGTATTTAGAATAAAAGTAATAATACTATCCTAATAAAGACACACGAGAGCATAGAAAGGATCATTAATTAACATGGAAAATAGCTCACAAGGTAACAAATATCATAAAATCAAGTAACAACACACATTCAAAAAAATGTATACCAATGACAACAAAATAGTTCATTTTATTTAGTATGTATGAACGTAAACATATACTGCAAACATTAAAAGAATAGTCATACAACATCCTTGATACATGCATGAAGGTGCATCAGATCTGAGAGTTTCATATATTAGGTGAAAGTTCCAAGTAGACGATTAAAATATTACATCACTAGCCCCAATAGTGGAACAATAAGCCACTACTTCCTCCTATAAGGAAAGATATTTTCCGCTATTCCAAATGTGGGAAACAATGTTAATACTGAGAGGGGACTGAATCAGTGTTAAGGCTAATTTTATCTTTTATGCCAATTTATTTTCCATTCAAAATTGGCATCCATTATATGAGAGAAAACTTTAACAAACCATATAAATCAACACAAGCATACACATCATGAGCATAAAACACATGAGACACGAAGGTTTTACATGGAAACCCTTTCAGGAAAAAATCACCAAAGCTTGTTGTTGTTATTGATGTAAACTAAGAGCACTAGGTAAAATTATACGAAAGTTAAAAAATATTAGCGAATCTCACTAGTTCATAGTATGCAAACTATAAATTTTTTATTGATATAATTATAAAATTATTCAAATTTGTAATGATTTTATATATAGTTTCTATATAACATTGGTGATTTTTAAGGTAAAATAATATTCTATTGTAAAATTTAGGCGAATCATTTTTATAAAAAATGGAAATTGGCGAATATTTTTTGTGGAAAAATCATGGAAAATTAACCCACCTATGAAGATTAGGCTCTAAAATTTTCCATGAAGAGCGACTACTCTATTACATCAATCTGTTTGTGATCCACCATTCACAGGAAGCACCAATCCTTTTGATTGTTTGCTAGCACCCACCAGTAGGAAGCACCAACTCTCTCCATTTGTATACACCTGTCCATCTTACTATAAGCACCATGTGAAGCACCAAATTCATAAATTTGTTGCAAGCACCAACTTGCATCTCCTTGGATTTATGCAAGCACCAAATTGTCGAAGGCACCAACCCCCAAGCCTTCTCAAGTACCCACTAGAGATGGAAGCGCCAACTTCTTGTATGTAGGTTCCAAACAACACTCAAATAGGAACTCAATGTTCACTGTAATTGGCATCCACTCTTCCTAATATCAACTTTGTTCTTTTTCCTCTACTCACTTTGCTACAATATATTGTTCTAATCAACAATAGTGATTCATCACATCCCACACAACACTCTACTATTCTCGGCTCTCTACTCTTCAACAACATACTCAGTTCTCGACCTTTTGTTCTCAACAACATGCCTTTAGCACTTGACCCCTTCTATCCATAGACTCTCTTGGCCTCTCAAATAACACAAGATCACTCAACCTTATTCCCTTGAACATGCACCTTTGGCGTCTTCTGATACATCAACACAACCTCTCATGGGGTCTCTTTCTTCTTCTTAGGCACTCTCAGTCTTTCCCTACTAAATAGACTCACCTGGCCGCACACAACATCACACACACTCACATAGAGATCTCGTTTTAGCTCACTCAACAATGTTGCTTTTTTTTTTTCCTATTACTCAACTGTGATCCTCTGTTTTCTTCCTTTGTTGCACACTAGTTTATGTTGCCTCTACTACCTATTTCTAGACTAACTGAGTGTACCTCTGCATGGATCTTCGTCCTGTTGTTGCATCTAACTTGGCCACTGCTACCTCATTAATCACTAAGAATGTGAATATGAGTGATCTCCATACTGAGAATTAAATCACAAGACACCTATACACTTCAACTAGGCACTGTCCTCTCCGTTAACAAATATCTTGTCCCAAAGGCTTTCCATGCTTATTCATGGCTCACGGAGCTTGACTGTACTTCAACATGGCTTCTCTGCACTTAATTTAATTCACTAAGGTGTGCACAAGAAGATCAAGGATGAATTTATTTCAACTTCGAGACAAGCCTCAACACTTTTTTCTCCACATTATGGTCCTCATCACCATTAACTCCATCGACCAACTCCTTTGCATGATCATGGTCCTTGCTACTGACTCATCCATTTTCCATACACCTTTCTACTACCATTTTGAAGGTTTTACACCATAGTGAAATTTTGGAGCCTTAACTTATCATAAATTTTATTGAAAGGACCTGAGGAAATTTCAAAGTCTCGGTTGGATTTTTTCTCCCTCTGCTTATATCATTATCACATTTACTCCTTAGGACTAGGTGTTGTGACCGGGGGCATAGAACTTAGGTATTAATTCCTTCAGGCTCCTGTTGGGGACCTTTCTCCCTATGTATGTTTAAGTGCCACTACATCAGAAGCTCCTAATTTCGTAAGTTTTCTCAAATTTCAATTATGGTGGAGTTTTGAAATTCTAACCTTTGAAATAATTCCCACATGGAATCACATATCACGTAGGTTGCAAAACTACTTTACACCCTTGGTTCTATTGGTTTCTGTTGGGTACCCATAATACTAGTGATTACCCCATTACTATTGTAGTTGTACCCCTTATTAATATTGTTGTGCCCCTATTGTGCCCATATTGTTACTATTGTTCCCCATAGAAGCCCACT